>CM070822.1:26132927-26391941 GCA_036326025.1 Chrosomus eos
GAGTAACCATAAAACAGGAGAACCAAAACAGAAATCAGAACTCAAGATATAAATTAATAAAACCAACCAAAAAGCCAAATGATTCAAGAAAAGAATCAATATACTACATAAAACAGGTAATTTTTAAAAGACTTGAAAGCAGACAGAGAAGGGGCTGTTCTAATAGGTAAATGCACACTCACCCTCTACGCTTGGGTAGAATACTCTGAAAACTCTGATGAATTCAGGGGTTTCCACCACGAGCAATACCCCCAAGTAGTTCAGGGGCGTAGCAGAGCCATTTTTGCACAGTGACAGAAAAAATAAACTCTAGTTATACTGAAAAAAACAGCATATGCTGTTAGGTATGTTTTGAAGCATGGCAGCTGCTTTGAGCTGGTTTATGCTGGCAGGTCATAAACTGGTTTAAGCTGGCCCTGAGCTGGAGCTAGTTGCTTAGCACTTCACCAGCCTAAACCAGCTCATGACCAGCTGCCATGTTTCAAAACATACCTAACCAGCATATGCTGTTTTTTTCAACAGGATCCATTTACAAAATATAAGATTGTATTAACTTTAAGATGCGTTAAGATATACATTTAGTAAATTCCTTAATTACATGCATTTTATTATTTGCCTTCAATCAGGAGATTCCATTCTCTGACCTACAATTAAAAAACAAACAAAAAATTAAATAAATAAGAATATTCAACATTCGCAGGAACCGATTGGCAGAAAATCATTCTTACCATATGTGTGCGAACTTGGGAAATGTCCCTCTGATGGGCCTAAAAATAGGGGAAAATGATTAGGGAAAAACGTACTCGGTTACTAACGTAACCTCGGTTCTCTCTAGAGAGGGAACGAGTACTGCGTAATATCTTACGCTATGGGGGAAAACTCTTTTCCACGAGATATTGAAGCCAAAAATTATCCTTAATTTTTTACTAATGTAAAACGCTTTGCAGCAGCAAGCAGACCTAGGCGAGACAGCTCGCGCGCCTATTGGCTGCTCTGCGGCAATAGCAGCAGCCTATCGAGAGAGGCTCTGCGTGACGTCACGACGAATGGGGGCCTTTCGCGCCCATATCGTCACGTCCCGCCAGAAAGGGCGTGGTCTCGCCCTATATCTAGGCTCGATAGCTGCTCTTACGTCGGTTTTCATCGCCGAAGCGAACCAGAGCGTATTCCAAGCACGGCAAGATACGCAGTACTCGTTCCCTCTCTAGAGAGAACCGAGGTTACGTTAGTAACCGAGTACGTTCTCTTACGAGAGTATCTCTCGTACTGCGTAATATCTTACGCTATGGGGAACACAATGCAACACGCCGTGCTGGTAGGGATCCAACACCAAAGTCCCAGGGGCCGAAGCCCGGGGCGCATATAGTGCATAATCACCATAAACTCACAGAGAGTGAGGGAAGAGAGGCTAGAAGCATCATTCCCTGTAAATAGCATCCGAAAGGAGCTAATCATGTGACAATAAACCATACCGTCAGGGTGAACATTCAGCCTGAACTGGGTGGCCACAAGTGTGTCAACTTTTAAATGAGCTGCTGTACCGGTCAGTGAGCAATACGCAGGTCAAACTCAGTATCCGAGCCGCACAGCGGGCAGATAGCACTGAATTTTATACCGCCAAAAGCTTAGCTTGTAAGGCGGGGACCTCCAGATTATAGTATTTTATAAATGTAGACGGCGAGGCCCAGCCCGCGGCCATACAAATATCTTGCAGGGTAACCCCGCTAGACCATGCCCACGAGGAGGCCATGCCTCTTGTGGAGTGCGCTCTAACACCCAAAGGGCACTGTAGGCCCTTAGAAGTGTAAGCCAGCGCTATGGCACCAACTATCCATCTGGATAGGCTCTGTTTCGACGCGGCAAGTCCCTTAGCACGGCCGCCAAACGAAACGAAAAGCTGCTCAGTCTGTCTGAAACCAGACGAGCGGGACACATAAGCCCTTAGTGCCCTGACAGGGCAAAGGAGACTCGCGTCCTTCTCCTCATTGAGAACCGGAAGGGCAGACAGGGAAATCACCTGGGCCCTGAACGGTGTGTTGAGGGATTTCGGCACGTAACCGTGCTTTGGTTTGAGTATGACCTTTGAGTCGTTAGGTCCAAACTCCATGCATGACGCGCTTACTGAGAGCGCTTGCAAGTCCCCTACGCGCTTCACTGAAGCGAGAGCCATAAGAAACGCTGTCTTGAAAGACAAGTGTTTCATGTCTGACGACTGGATTGGCTCGAATGGGGCGCCTTTCATGGCCTCCAGGACCGTGGAAAGGTCCCATGTCGGGACTGAAGGGGGCCTGGGAGGGTTTAGCCTCCGAGCTCCTCTAAGGAAACGCACGACTAAGTCGCTCTTTCCTAGTGACTGGCCAGACACCGGTTTTGCAAACGTTGCTATGGCCGCCACGTATACTTTGAGCGTGGAAGGGGACCTGCCCTTATCCAGTAGCTCCTGAAGGAAGGAAAGCACTTCCGTAACCCCGCAGTCTACAGGTGAAAAGCCCTGCGCTTGACACCAAGCAGAGAACACAGACCACTTCGAGGAGTAGAGCCGTCTGGTAGACGGGGCTCTAGCCTGCGCGATCGTGTTTAACACTCCCTCTGGGAGGTCAGCGGGTACCCGTTGATGGCCCATGCGTGCAGGGACCACAAATCCGGGCGAGGATGCCAAATCGAGCCTTCCGCCTGAGAGAGGAGGTCTCTCCTCAGCGGTAAAGGCCATGGAGCAGCGCTGGTCAGCTGCATCAGGACAGGGAACCACGACTGGTTTGTCCAGAGCGGAGCTATGAGTAGCACTGGGCATCCCTCCCTCCTGATTCGCTCCAACACCTGAGGCAGGAGTGAGACAGGGGGAAAAGCATAAAGGGGGCGGCGGGGCCAAACATGGGCCAGCGCGTCCCGGCTTTTCGAGAAGAATCTCGGGCAGTGAGCGTTTTCTTGGGACGCGAACAGGTCCACCTGCGCTTTGCCAAACGTTTCCCACAGCAGCTGGATCGTCTGCGGGTGGAGAGACCATTCTCCTGCTGGAACGTTGTTTCTGGACAGCCTGTCTGGTCCCACATTTAGGTGACCAGGCACATGCGCCGCTCTCAGCGAGAGCAGGTTGTGCTGAGCCCAGACCAGGAGGCGTTCCGTCAGCCTGTAAAGGTTTCGGGACCTGACGCCGCCCTGGCGATTTATGTATGCCACCACTGACATGTTGTCCGACCGGACCAATACGTGGTGGCCTGTTATCTGGGGACAGAAGCGCCTTAGCGCTTTGTCGACTGCTATTAATTCCAAGCAGTTTATGTGAAGGAGCTTCTCCCGCACTGACCACAGGCCAGCCAGCGGTCTGCCCTCGAGCAGCGCTCCCCACCCCGAAGTGGAGGCGTCCGTAGACACCACCTTCACACTTGAGGGGATCCCCAGACTCACACCTGACTGATACCAGTCGGTTGCTTTCCACGGTTTCAGAGCCGAAATGCACTGAAGGTCGACCCTGAGGCGAAACAGACCTGCGGTCCATGCCCTGGGGGGAACTCGTGCTTTTAGCCATAGCTGCAGTGGGCGCATGCGGAGCAGGCCCAACTGGAGTACAGAGGCTGCTGAGGCCATGAGACCCAGCATTTTCTGAAACCTTCTGAGCGGGACTATAGAGCCGTGGCGGAAGGATTTCGCGACGTGCTGAATATTCAATCCGCGCTCTGGTGACAGGCGTGCCGTCATGGATAGCGAGTCTAACACTGTTCCCAGAAAGGAAATCCTCCGACTGGGGAGCAGTGAGCTTTTCGCCCAATTGACTGTAAGGCCCAGCTCCTCGAGGTGCTCGAGTAATGCGGCCCTGTGTTCTAAGAGCTCCGTTCGTGAACGAGCTAGAATCAGCCAATCGTCCAAGTAGTTCAAAACTCGCATGCCCCGAAGTCTCAGGGGGGCGAGGGCCGCGTCCATGCACTTCGTGAACGTACGGGGTGCTAGGGACAGGCCGAACGGCAGGACTGTGTATTGATACGCCTGGCCCTCGAAGGCGAATCTCAAGAATCGCCTGTGATGGGACGCTATTTGTATTTGGAAATACGCATCTTTCAGATCTATTGACATGAACCAGTCTCCTTGGCGCACTTGCGCGAGGATTTTCCTGGTCGTAAGCATCCGGAACTGCCGCTTCAAGAGCGCTCTGTTCAGCAGACTCAGATCTAGAATGGGTCTGAGCCCACCATCTTTCTTCGGTACCAGAAAATATCTGCTGTATAAGCCCCCTTCGCTCTGAGCCTGAGATAAAGGTTCTATAGCCCCTTTCCTCAGTAGTTTCGCTATCTCGGCTCGAAGTAGATGAGATACTTCGCTTTTCACCGTAGTTTCGACGCGCGCCGTGTAGCGGCGAGGGCGTCGAGCGAATTGTAGCGAATAGCCTCTCTTTATAGTGTTCAGCACCCACTCTGATACCCCGGGAAGCCTTGACCACGCATCCGCGTGAATAGCTAGGGGCAGAATGAAATCTGGGCTCTGGCCGCGGGAAAGCGGCGGCACAAGAGTCCGTGTGTGCTGGGAACACAGCGCCGTGTTTACGGCGTTCGAGGCGGGGGGCGCGCTGATCACAGCGGGCAGCCTGGCCGCGCTCATCTCCTCTGAGGCGGGTGGCGCCGAGAGAGCGAGCGGGGCGAATCCCGTGGGATTCGGCGTGTCTGTGAGGAAATGTGGGCGCGGGACCACGGGCACATTTGCTACACTGAAAACACTGTCGTTTAGGGCCGACTGAATGTGTGTTGGTTTAGTTTTTACAGAAACCGAGGGACACGCAGCGTGTAGTGTAAGCGGGCATGGGGATATGGGCGCGTTCACTACAGTGTTTGCACAATCGACCGGAGTCGATTTTATTTGTGCGAGCCCTGCACCGTGGCGGGCTGTGTCTGGGTGTGGGAATGGGCACTGGGGCGTGGGCATTCTTACAACACTCATAACACCATCGGCCGAGGCCGGAACACCAGAAAATACACTCTTTATTGGATTTATCTGGGTAGCCGTAAAAACAGCTTTTGTGTGCAGGCAAGCGGGCTGAGACACCGGCTGCTTCACTGCAAAATACACTGGGACAGTCACAACGCATGGGGCTGAACGAGCGAGAAGTTTTGGTGGAAATCCGGCCGCAGCGGGATCTGAACACCGTCGTTTTCCTAGAGCGGCTAGGAAGACTTTGAGGCCTCGGGCTTGATCTCAATCCTCGGCCGGGGCCCGCGGTGAGGGGGGCGGCGTCCGGCGGAGCGAGACCGCGGTCTCTGATCCCGGGCCTGGCGGCGCTGTGAGGCGGCGGAGGGCGGTGCAGGCTGGGGCTGAGAGCTGCGAGCAGGCGGCTTGGTGCGGCCTGTAGCGGAGCTCGAGCGCTTCGGCAGGAAGTGCTTCATAGCCTGAGAAGTCTTCTGCACCTCAACAAACCTGTCCGCGAAGTCTTTGACGGCCGTTCCAAAAAGGCCCTCCGGGGAAATGGGCGCGTCGAGGAACACAGAGCGCTCGGCTTCCGTCATCTCAGACAGCGTCAACCATAAGTGTCTCTCGGCAACGGCGAGAGAGGCCATGTTCCGCCCCATGGCTTGCGCAGCGGCTTTAGAAGCGCGTAGAGCGAGGTCCGTAGCGCTCCTCAGGTCCGCCACACAGATAGCGCCGGGTCCCTCCTCGTCCAGCTTGAGGAGGAGATCTGCCTGGTAGATCTGCAGAATAGACATCGTGTGCAGCGCTGAGACTGCCTGCCCGGCTGCGGTGTAAGCGCGTCCGTGCAGCGATGATGTCACTCGGCAGGCTTTGGACGGGAGCGTCGTCTGAACCCGCCGTCCCGCAGAGGGCGGGCAGAGATGCGACGGGACAGCCGTCTCCACCGGAGGAATGGCGAGGTAACCTCTACTTCCCGCACCGTCGACAGCGGAGAATGCCGCGGAGGTAGAGGTACGCATCCTGGCGGAAAAGGGGGCCTTCCACGACTTTGCAACCTCCTCGTGAAGTTCCGGGAGGAAGGGCGCGGGCCTAGATTTTGACGGAGCCTCGTCTTTCCCGAGAAAGCGCCCGTCTAATCTGTTGCGCGGCGGCAGCGTGGGTGCCTCCCAATCGAGGCCGATGCTTTCCACGGCCTTGGTGAGCAGACGCATCAGCTCAGTCTCAATGCCGGCTCTCTTCCCAGAGGGTTGGCGGGGAACGTTAGCGGAGGGGAGGTCCACAGAGCTCGCCCAATCCTCGCTATCCGAAGCCACGAGAGAACACGCCTCGGTGTTGTCGTCCAACTCGATGGCGGACGCGGCGGCGGACGGCGGCCGCTGTCCGTCGGTGAGCGACTCGAGCGAAGCCGGCAAAGCTGGCGGGCGAGCCGGCGAGCTTTGGCGGGCTGGAGATAGCTCGGGAGCGCGCTGGGCGCGGCGCTTCTTGCGACGCGGCGTCACGGCAGGCTGGGATGCGGGCTCGGAGAACGAAGCTAGGCGAGTCCGCAGAGTCACCATAGGCAAACGTTCACAGTGATGGCATCCGCCATCAGCGAGCGCGATGGCCGCGTGATCCTCACCCAGGCAGGACACGCAGATGACATGTCGGTCCTCGTCGCTGAGTGGGGCTCGGCAAGAACCACAGGAAGGCATCTTTAAAAAGACGCCGCTCTTTTAGAGGGGTGGGAAAAAGCAGAAATGCAAACACACACACACACTCTAGGCAGAGGAAAGGATATAACGCCGGAAAGCACAGCAGGTACGGCGGCTGAAGGCGGCGAGGCCAGCGACTCCAGGCTCAATGGCACGTCCCGCTGAAGGCTACAGGTCGACGGCGCGGCTTCTCACTCTGGATCCAGCGATGCGGGAGGCTTCGCTGAAGAGATGAAAATCGACGTAAGAGCAGCTATTGAGCCTAGATATAGGGCGAGACCACGCCCTTTCTGGCGGGACGTGACGATATGGGCGCGAAAGGCCCCCATTCGTCGTGACGTCACGCAGAGCCTCTCTCGATAGGCTGCTGCTATTGCCGCAGAGCAGCCAATAGGCGCGCGAGCTGTCTCGCCTAGGTCTGCTTGCTGCTGCAAAGCGTTTTACATTAGTAAAAAATTAAGGATAATTTTTGGCTTCAATATCTCGTGGAAAAGAGTTTTCCCCCATAGCGTAAGATATTACGCAGTACGAGAGATACTCTCGTAAGAGAACATAGCCATTAGATTTTGAACCAAACATAGTAATTTTGGTAATACAACAGTAATACAAAAGTAACTACTCTATAATGGACAGATACAGGCAAAATGATCTCAAAAAATTATCTGGTTTTCATACAGTGGGTCTAAATACAACAACATATAATGGTTCAACAATATGCTGCTCATGTACGTGCATATAGTTAACATTATACATACAATAGTATTATCCCATGCTGTGTGAAGGTGCTGCTGAAAAGAAGCTCACAGAGCTGATCAAAATAAGAATACCAGTACTTTTGTAAAAGCTGAACAATGACATTTCTTTTTTTATCCCCGTAAAGCTACAATCTGCATTGTATAAAGCACATTATTATTAAAGGCGAGTTGACAACACTGCTATACATACATCTTGGTAAAGGAGCCCAAAATTAGTTACTGAATAGATAGTGATCTATAATGTTTTACATAAAGACCATATGCACTACTTAAAAAAAGCTAAATAAAATAAAAAGATTTTTTGCCATTTCCACCTTAGTAGTAGTACTATCCACTTTATAGGATAAAGTTGTACTATTCACTTTAGTAGTACTAATTTTAAACTTCATCATCAAGTTCATAGTTTTAGATATCGGTTAAGTGCCCTACCAGTGGGTAAAAGTTGATGAATACTGGGCGCATGGTGATGCACATCTTTCTCCAAGCTGAGGGCTTAGCTTTCACATCAGAATGAACACATTGGGCACCAGCACTTACGAGTGAACTTAAGAGTCATCACAGGAGGAAAAAACACAAAATTTGATAATTAGAATAATTGATTAATTTAGTTAAGGCAGTCAAGATTTTTGCTTGACAATTTACTTTACATGTTTATGTTTTATTATTAGGGCTGTCAAACGATTACTTATTTTAATCCCAATTATCGCAGAAGCTTCATAGTTAACTGCTAATAATTCCGGTTTGAATTGCACGTGTAAAATTCTGTTATTTTGCATATCAAGCTAAGCCCATAATGTAGTATATCTTACCAGAGTGTTCATTGGGAATCAAAAGAACACATACAATTTCCTTTTTGACCTTTTTTATTAAAAAAAAGTGCAATGTAGACCAACTTCCAAATATTAGGAGGAATAAAGTAACGCAGTGCTTACTTTGAGAGATTACATTTATCATGCCACTCTCTTAAGCTACTTCAAAAATAAACAATAACATCATTAGCAAAACAATTCCTAGCTGGAAATAACAGCAATCAAGTGATATGGTAACGTGTAAGCCGGTTCAGAACTTGCCAACCTGATTACATCCCTGAGACCCGAATTTTCAACAATGTTGACTGGGCTGCAATCAGTTGCCACCCATCTGGCGATCGCTGTGGTTAACTTATTTTCATCCAAGGGTCTGCTGCGACGCCCGCACTCAGGAATAGTTCTTTGGCGAGGCTGCGGCTTGCTTGGCGGCGAGGCGTCAGGTGAAACACTGGGGTGTTTCGCCTGGAGGTGGTAATTTAGACTTGACGTGCTCTGATGGTAGCTGAACTCCTTGAAACAAATGCTGCATTGTACCTTAGTGTTGTCAATGGAACCGTCTGATTTTTTTTTTTAAAGTTAAACAGTCTGTTTTAAAATCCGGTCGTACTTTTTCTATCCATCACCTTTTACCGCTTCACAAACCAAAGGGGCTGACTACTGGCTAGTCAAAGGGACAAAAAGGCGTTCATTGAAATGCGATTTAAATAAAATAATGCGTTATGGATTGTTTTTAACTAATCGCGATTAATGCATTAACGCTGACAGCCCTATTTATTATACATGTTTCTTAAGGATTTCCACATTCCACTGCTTGCACTAACAGTTACAGGTCCAGCTGTAGAGGAAGGAGTTAATTATTGGTGCCATCTAAAGCCTGGGACAGACACTGTATAGTCTATAGTCCCTGATTAACATCAGATTTGTGTAGAAGGAAAACATCATCATTAAAATGTTGAAAAAGTGTTTAGGATTTTTAGACTTGGCCACTACATTACATTAAGATTACATGACTAGAAGAGGCTTAGCTGACCAACATTTTATTAGTCGGTTAGTTGGAGGAAAAAAACACCCTTGTGGCGAAGTCACATTGTCCTTAAGTGACATGCCGTTAATGGTGGTTCTTTGTGGTAATTACAGTGTTTCGGGCAGGAAATCCAAACGTTTGCATATACTCGACCTCAAATAAATATAAACATGTAATTAGTCAACTAATGGCTTAAATGAACGACTACTAGTTGACTAGAAAAATCATTAGTCGGAGGCAACTGATTTTACAAATACCCAAGACAAATTTCCATTCAATCATATATTGTCACAGTTTATCTGTTTAATTTGTTTTCATTGGACTTGTCTGCCTGTCATCACATCATGTGTCGTCTTCTCTGTCATTATCAGTTCATCTGTATCACCTGTGTTTAGTTAGGACCTTCATATACCTCTCTTTAACCCCTGCTACTGCTTCTACTAAAAGTACTGTTAGGCCCCGTTTACACGAAGGGAAAACGCAGATATTTCCCTGCGGTTTGGCCTCTCGTTTACACGAAAACCCCGTTTTTATCACAGAAAACGATTATTTCTAAAAACTCCGGCCAAAGTGGAGATTTCTGAAAACGCCGGTTATGTGTTGCCGTGTCAACTGGGAGAAACGGGGTTTTAGGTTCTCTCGTGTCGATTCGGAGGATTCTGATTGGCTTTATCCTTCTCCCTACACTGCCGCCCATCGGTTTGGCATAGTTATGATGGCGCTCGCGGCGTATTTATGCGGGTGTGTGCACGATGTTATTATTGAAAACGGAGGGGAGGAAAATATTCGTTTCTCTAAATACCCGGCAATGTGTAAACGTAGCCTTAGACCTACCTGAAAATTGTTCATTTATATCTATCTTTTTTTCTGTTGTATTTATGTTGGCCTGTTGAATGTATATAGGCCTATTGTTATTTTGGAATTATTCTGTAGTGATAGGGCACTGTTTCAACTTGTGTAAAAGTTGAATGAAAACAAAGATAAACAAACATCGTATGGGTTTGGAACGACATGCAGGTGAGCAATTAATTGGGTCAAATATCCTGCTGAAATTCTGCTTCAACAGTTTTTTACTTACCACGAATAATTAAACGTCTCACTGGCTCATAAAAAATCCATCCGTCACCTAGCTGGAGGCAATTTTTTTACTGCAGCATGAATTTTTAACCTCTCGTTGGTAGTGAAATACCTTAAGAAAAGAAAGCAAAGATGGCAAATGAAAAGATACATCAAATCCAAGAAACTTTAAACATCTACTTAATGTACTGTAACTATTCAACTCATCAACACCATAAACCATATTTTCCAAATGTGTTGTCCATGTCGTCAAGACACACGCATCAATCGCATATATATCTCAACATAGCATACAATCTGCACGTGTTGAAATGAAGTGGACAATTGACTCCTTTTTTAAGAAGGGAAGTTCAAGTGTAACAGAACCATCACTTGATGTAGATTTGACATGTCAAACAGAGCCTGTGAGTGAGAATGATGAGGCTGAGAAGGATTCGTCAGGAAAAGCACACGCAGGAAAACCGATACGGACATATGAATTTTGACACCAGTGGCTCGAAGAATACCAGTGGTTAAGGTACCAAGACGGAGCAATGCACTGTGTGTACTGTATTTTCTATTGCAGTAAATCTATCCCAACCAATTTTAAAGAAAACAAGAAGGCATGTGGTTTAAAAGATGGCAAGTAAAATATAAATCACATCTGTATGCAATACAGTTTCATTATTGTTCCTTATTATCCAGAGCAGCTTACTATAAATAATGTGTGTGATCAAATCATGTTTTGCGCCAGTAAAGGCCATTGCACAATGAGTCCGAAATTTTCGTATGCGTTTTTTCGTGTTCGTCAGCCTAAAAATTCGTCACGCACAGAAACCTTGCACACTGAGGGCCCTTTTTTGCACCCGCGCAAAGCGGACTTTTCCCTCCACAGACGCACGACGGCAAACTAGGGAATGAACTTGCGCTCCCTGGGCGGTTCAGCGCAAAAAAGGAGGCGTGTTCCAGCCCAAACAATCCTTGGTGCTATTTTGCAGTTCCAGAAAACAATTGACCGTTCGCAGGCCCCTCCCCCAAAACGGCCATTGTCCAATCACACATCATAGCAACCGTTACTATGTGAGCAGGTCCGTCAAACATTGACTCCAAGCAAGCTGGTGAAGCGGTGCACCCACAGCGTTTGTAAATCAGACACTAGATACCCCGAGAGATTGTCTGGAGGAGTTGTGTTCTTTCCATTCCCAAAGCCGAAAACACAACGTGAGCGGTGCCTACAATGGATAAAACAGTGTGGACGGCACTGTGTCGAATATGGTTAACTCGCGTGCGTGAGACTGACACACTGAGATTAGTCAAAGAAACATGGAGAAAGCAGGTCAAGAGGATCCACAAAGGAAGTACGTTTTCTAAAGGGTTGTTGTTAACATGATATTTTCGGGGGGAAATGAGCAGCAGTCACTAGCAGTGCAGGACCTGTACAGTTTTGAGGAGTGCACGCTCGCAACGGGGAACGCATGAAGCTTACTTGACAACATCAGTTCACATATCAATATCGTAACGAATAGAAATAACCTTAAATAATGTATGATTATCTGCATCTTTCCGTCTCTTATGTATAGTTACTTTTTAAACACAAAAATCGTATTCAGCATGACACGCAAGTGGTTGCCGTGGTAATGAACAAGCCGCTCGTTAAAGCGAATGTATAACCCTGTATCTGAGGCAAAATTACTAAATATGCAGCGTGAGTTATATATTTCTATCTCCAAACAATTACCCACTGAACCAGCTTATAAAATCTTCTTCAAGGCTGTGCTTGTTGCATTTGAGGTAACGTTACAGGTCGGGTTTCTCAGATTTCGCTTGAGACCGGTGAGCATTAACGTTAGCCTCGATAGTAGTCGTGTCTCCTTCATTGCGTATTTTTATATTTTGAATATATCCCTCCACTGTATACTGTAACCCCTTGTGCCTCGATCTGGAGGATATCGCGGAGGTATTGCTCCAAAAAAGGGTCACTGACACGCACGGGTATACCTCTTCCCGTCATGGCAATCTGTGGCGCTGGTCGTGTTTGACCATTTGTTTGACGGGCGTAGCAACAATAACTAGGGGGCGTGGCTTTTGCGAACGGTCAATTGCGCCACTGACCAGAAAAAACCTAGTCTAAAGTCAGTGGCGCGTTGCGCGTACATTCAGATGCTATTTTAAGCGCGCATGCTTGGCCATAATAGAGTGTGAATAACGCGCATACACTGTAGTTGATTCTCTCATCTACACAGATGCATTTTCCTTTTTGATGCATTTTCCTTTTTGCAAATGATACATTATTATAAGGAAAAATATTTTCGTCCATGACGATGGGAAAAATAGGCATAAAGCATACACATTTACCCAAATTATTATAGGCATGTTTAACCGAAGCTAATTTGGGTGGCTTTGTCCCATCCCCAATGTCACTTCTCTTTCTTTTACGGCCCTGACGAGAACATTGATCTCCTCGGCTGAGAACCGATTCTGAAGCGCGCCTGGTAAATGCGCCGTTATAATAGTATTGCGCCATGGAACAAGCGCACCTCGTTCATCATTCTCTTAAAGGGAATGTGATCTAAAGCTCTTATTGGTTTGTTTCCCGTTACGCCCAAACCACACCTATGAATAATGAAGCTACTTCAGACCAACCCCTTTTAGATTTGCGTAGAGCGCAAGAGTCATTTATCCCGCCGGTTAAATAGCAAAGGCGCCGAGATCCGCCCACAAAGTTAAAATAGGGCCCTGAGTCCAATGCGTATTTATTAAACCTTTGTGTAAAAAAAACGCAAAAAAATACAAAATGGATTCGTCAAGCAGTGAGGATGATTTTACTGCCCTCTCTCTTCTTAAAAAGAGAAAAAGAAAGAGGAAATATTGGGTCCATCCAATAGGGCTGCACGATTTGGGCCAAAATGATAATCACGATTATTTTGATCAATATTGAGATCACGATTAATTATCATGATTATTTGTTGATTTTAACCAAAACAAATGTTATTGCCACATAGGCTAATTATAGCTGCTTTCACATCCATATTGTGCTACATTCCTGCTAATGTATGTGTATCAAAATAAAATAGGTCCTCTTATTCACCAAAATTCAGTGCATCTCCTTAAATAATAAAGAAAACAATAAATAAAATGTAGCAAAACTTCAACAGGGCACTATTTTACATTTTACATTGTGTAAATATATTTTAGGAAGCAAAATATAAACTTGCATTGTATCTGCATAATGGATGTGAATAAAATGCGCAAAATATACAATCAATAAAAAAACAAATATTCCATAACAGAATGTAACCAATGAGAACATTTCAAGGCAGAACTGCACTATGGAAGTTCGATTAATGGATGAAATTCAGAGTAATTGTTATTTGACGCTTAAGAAATGTAAAATGTTGTGGTAGGCCTACAGTGTCAGTGATTAGTTGAGAAGTCTTACTGCATAAATTTAATCTATTTAATTCTCCATGTGAAAGTTTATGTGCTCAAATTATTTCTATTTGTTAAACACTAGTCAAGTCAAGTCACCTTTATTTATATAGCGCTTTTTACAATACAAATTGTTTCAAAGCAGCTTTACAGAGATAACAGGAAAACAATGTTGTAATAGTATTGTTCAATTGATAATTAAATGTCCCCAACTAAGCAAGCCAAAAGGCGAAGGCAACAGTGGCAAGGAACCAAAACTCCATCAGGTGACAGAATGGAGAAAAAAACCTTGGGAGAACCCAGGCTCAGTCGGGGGGCCAGTCCTCCTTTGGCCAACGAATGAACAGTGTATGATTATGAGTTAGGCAGTATAATGTCAGGAGTCAGATGGGATCAGAACTTTCACGATATTATCCAGTTCATCTGGTTGGGTTGGGTCATCCGGCCGGTGAGGAGATGAGTGGTGGGTGACCACTAGGTCAAAACAAGACGTTTGTAGGACTGATTATTGGAGTCCATTGATCGAACTACCATGCCTCTTATATAGTAAATATATATGTGACCAGTTACGGAAACTAGGGACACAAGTCGGTTCTGGGGCATTTTGAGTTATTCACAGATTCTGAAAGTGTAGTCTCCAAGCTTTTCAACGATGTGTAACACATGGAAATCTGATAATATTTTGAGAAGTTGTGGCCATTTGAAGGTAGGCACTCAGAAAAACTAAAAGCGGAGAAAACCGCCTCTAAAGATCTGCAGTTCTCACCTCTCTCTGGCGCTGGGAGTGACAATAGCGCTCATTTACATCTCATTTAGATAATCCATACCACTGTAAAGCTCCCCCAATGTGCTTTACAGCTTTTTTTTCTTTCCTGCTAGCTAATAACAATAGTAGGTATTGGAAAGGTCTAAACAGACTAAACATGAGATAGCGTGTACGTGTTCTTAGAATAAACACAAAACAAAAAACTTTAATGTTTATGGAAACTCACCCCCAGGACCGGCAAATGCACTTCTGCCGCTCTAGGCGAAAAACAATTGTGCTGCCCCTCTATTTGCAACGTATACCAGCAACAACACACAAAGACCAATATGCCATACATATAACGCAAAACCAGCAACAACACACGAAGACCAATAACGTTATGCCATACACATAACGCAAAACCAGCAACAACACACAAAGCCCAATATGCCATGATATAACACAAAACCAGCAACAACACACAAAGACCAATATGCCATGATATAACGCAAAACCAGCAACAACACACAAAGACCAATATGCCATGATATAACACAAAACCAGCAACAACACACAAACCCAATATGCCATACATATAACGCAAAACCAGCAACAACACACAAAGACCAATATGCCATGATATAACACAAAACCAGCAACAACACACAAAGACCAATATGCCATGATATAACACAAAACCAGCAACAACACACAAAGACCAATATGCCATGATATAACACAAAACCAGCAACAACACACAAAGACCAATATGCCAAAGGCCTACATATAACGCAAATAGTGCGCAACGCGCGTGTGCCCAAAATGTCAACAATATTAAAGTTTATGCAGGAGGCAAATGCCTGCTGGCATTTTTCTTTAAGCAGTCATGACAGGGATTTTCCAAATAATCACATTTCACCTCCTCAAATTACTGTTGCAAATATCTTTACATGTGCGTATACACACACAACAGAAATGTCCGCAAGCACATTATATCATCAGCAGGTTCAGCATCCTAAATAACGACTAAAGAGCAAATGAAGCTTAACTTACGTTTCAGAAACGCGCACGGCAGGCCTTCATGTTCCCTGTTCACAAAACGTTCCCCATTCAAAGCAATCGGGATGTCTCATATGAAACAGCCAGCTACCGTTGTCAGCGAGCCGAGCCGCCGTATTCAAGCACCAAGCGCGCGCGCACGCGGATTTCAGTTTCCCGAGCCCACAAAGTGCGGCGAAAACATTTTCAGTGTACCGGTAACTGCCACGGTTCAGCTCGTCTAAGACAACCTTTGCGGCGTCCATCTTCATTGAATTGAATTGAGCCGACCAGAGCACAGCATAATAAGTAGCCATGCGGTTCACTTGGAGAGCGGGGACAAAAGCGCCATATTCAGTATAGAAATACACACAGATAATAACACGCCACGCCCCTACTGCGTGCTAGAATCTACGAAAACAAGCCGATTTCAACCTCAAAATATAAGCTTTTAAATATACCAATACTGCTATCTCAAACATGGAGAGGCTTCTTCGTGATTTCAACTAACAGATTCTGCAAAAAAGCGGAAATCACAAATTTTGGAAAAAAAACGCTTGTTTCTCATTTTTCTCGCAAGTTGTGCTGCCGACTTGCATCTCTGGTTTCTGTAACGGGTCACATATTATGTAGTATGTACCAATTTACTAATGCTCACACTCGGTCTCTCACGCGCACTGTCACTCGGTCTCTCTCGCGCGCAGACACAATCGGTATCTCTCGCGCACTTTTGAGCACGCTCTGGGACACTCGGTCTCTCTCGCACGCAGACACACTCGGTATCTCTCGCGCACTTTTGAGGACGCTCTGAGGAAACTCGGTCTCTCTCGCGCGCAGACACACTCGGTATCTCTCGGGCACTTTTGAGCACGCTCTGGGACACCCGGTCTCTCTCGTGAGTCGCACGCAGACCGTAGGCCTCTCTCGCGCACCTGGGCTCATGGAGGCACGTGATCAGACATTGGTTTACGGTGCGCTAGATTGGCAAAAAAAAAAAACTTTGATACAGAGCTTTCTGTGAACTGATTGACACATTTAAAATATCGCTCGATCACGCGAATTTGATCGTGGGAAGCCAAAATCGTGATCGTGATTAAAATTCGATTAATCGTGCAGCCTACCATCCAATACTGAGACTGCGCCGAGAGGAAGGAGAGCTCCTTATCAAGGAGTTGCGAAATTATCGTGAGCGATTCAAAATTTACCTTAGAATGTCAGTGGAACAGTTTGATGCTTTGCTAGCGATACTGGAGCCACATATTAAAAAGAAGACCACCAATTTCCGTGAACCAATCGATTCTGAACAGAGACTGGCAGTATGTCTAAGGCAGGGGTCTCCAACACGTCGCTCGCGAGCTGCCAGTAGCTCGTGGCATGATTGAAGGTAGCTCACCAAGACATACTTTTCATCCAATCAGAGTCAGGCAATATGGTTGGGTGTCCCACCGCTTAAGTGCAAATTTATTTGACATATTGACATTTATTTGACATGCTTTGAGGTCATTTTTTATTTATTTGCATACAGATGTTTTACACTATAACAGAATAAAAAAAAAAAAAAAAACTATGGACGTATAGCCTACAACGTCAATGTTTCAAGCACGTCAACACGCTAATAAGGCTATCAGACAGTATTAGTTTGAGAAAAGAAAAAAATTAGCTTGAGAACGTCACATTAGAATCTGATCAGAATGAGTAAAGACAGCAGCCATGCAAAGAAAAGGAAAAAAACATACAATTTTCATGAAGACTGGGAAAGTGAATTTTTCTTTACAAATGTAGACGAAAGATGTGTGTGTCTAATTTGCGGCGCTAGCATTGCTGTCGGTAAAAAGTGTAACGTTGAGCGGCATTTCACTCAAGTTCACGGGAACTTAGCATGAGACTTTCCTGCGGGTAGCGGGCTGCGGACTGAAAAGGTAAAACAGCTGAAAGCAATACTACAAAAACAGCAACCTTTATTCATCAAACCGATAAAGAGAGGCAATGCTGTTACGGAGGCGTCATTTAAAGTGGCGCGCATATTAGCAAAACCCAAGAAACCATTCACTGATGGCACCATGGTAAAGGACGTGATGACAGAGGTGGCCGAAACTTTATTCAAGGACCACAAAAGCAAGGCGGACATTTTGTCTGCTATCGCTGATGTCCAGCTCAGTGCCAACACCATGGCAAGGAGAGTTTCCTTACTGGCTTCAGATGCGATCGGACAATTAGAACGGGACATGGAAAGGTGTACGTGGTTTTCACTTCAGTGCGATGAATCAGTGGACTTAAGTGATACAGCACATTTGGCTGTTTTCATTCGGATGGTTTTTCATGATTTTTTCTCCAAAGAGGAGTTTTTGACTAGCCTGGTTTTACCAGACTCTCGTACATTTCATTTGTACAGAGAGTCTGGCACTGCTCCATTGACAAGCGTTAACTTCCTTGTAGGCGGGTATTCTATTGAAGTCTAAAACTATTGGATCTGCCCAGAGTCACTCTATCTGCCATAACCAATCGCTAAGGTTTGGTCGTGACATATGTCTTTTCCCGAACCCCGTGGGAGTATGGCCAGTAACACAAAACTAGGGCTGTTTTCGAATAAGGATTTTCATAGTCGAATCTGATTCGTTAGATTTTGCCGTAGTCGACTGATAGTCGAACCTTTTTTTTTTTTTAGATAGCAGCTAGATTTTTTCCATTTCAAACAAAAGAGCTAAAAAAAAATAAAAGAAAAACATGGTGTGTAACAAATACCTTTTATTCATTTAATGCCAGATGAACAAAACATATCACACATAGGTAGGGTCACCAGACGTCCCGTTTTCCTGGGACAGTCCCGTATTTCAACACTAATTTTAGTGTCCCAACTTTTTATGAAAAAATCATGTTTTGTCCCATATTTCATCGTTAATATATATATATATATTTTATATATAATAGGTTTCGTTGAATACGCGCACGACAGCGAGGGAGAGAGAGAGAGAGCACGAGAGACCTTGCGTGTGTGTGCTAGAGTACGCATTAATTACATGCGCACACGACGAGAGACCTTGCGTGTGTGTGCTAGAGTAGCCTACTCATTAATACGCACGCGTCTCCCCAAAAATTATAATAATAATAATATAGGGTTTATGTCTGTATTGACAAAAGAGTGGTAGAACTGTTTGTTTGTAAAGTTAACAAGCCTTACCCGTTTCAAATGAGCCATTATGTTGGTTGTCGTCGTGTGATATGAAAGAAGCTGCTGGCACAACTTGCAATTAACTTTCTTTGGGTCATCTTTAACCTTCTCGAAATACTCCCACACTTTTGATGATTTTTAGAAGCCATTGTGAGCCAATAAATCCGAAAATGCTAACAAAGGTGGTCCAGACGTTACAGGCATGTAGTGTGCTGCTGCTCATTCGTTGCATACCGCACGCCTATTTTGAAATAACGAACTTTAGCGCACAAAAGACGCGATATGTGAACAGACCCTAACACTTCCCTACTATTCGACTATGAGGTTCATAGTCGAATCAGACCTCTCCGAATCGAATCGTCGAATCCTCGACTATTAGAAGTCAGCCCTACACAAAACTAAACAAAGATTGTTCTTGCTCCGGCTTTAACTTCTTGATATTCGGCAGCGTTGCCACAACGGACCGAATGGCTTCACTCGCATCTGTCTCCTCTGCCATTACTGAACTACATCTCAAAATAACGCACGAGTCGACATCAACGTCATCGTTCTCAGCCACTCCCTCTGTTCGCTGATTGGTCCTACAAAAAATTTATTTCTGGAAACCGAAGTCTACAGCACATCCCAGACGTAGTACTGAAGGAAAATGAAATTGAGCGGAAGTGCGTAGAAGGGCGGAGCCAGGATAGTTTTTGACATTGCTTCCTCTGAAAACTACGACCAGAGGAGTCGACATCTACAACGTTTTCAAGACGTACTGCGTGGAAAAACGCGTGCCCCTTGAAAAGCTGGTATCTATGACAACAGACGGAGCGCCAGCCATGATAGGGCGGCACTCTGGATTTATTGCGCATTGCAAGAACGACCCAAATTTTCCTGCATTTCTGAACTATCACTGCATCATTCATCTGCAGTAAGGTTATGCGTTTTGATCATGTCATGACTCTGGTTGTTAAGATTATCAACTCAATTCGCGCAAAGTCCAAACAACACAGATGCTTCAAAGTGTTTCTTGATGAACTTTCTGCAGAGTATGGTGTTCTCTTATTTCACACAGAAGTCAGATGGTTGAGTAGGGGTAAGGTACTTCACCGCTTTATTCCCCTGCTGAGTGAAATTAAAGCTTTTATGGAAGCAAGGGGGGAAGACACCAACCTGTTGTCTGATGCTGGGTGGCTGTTTGATCTCGCATTCTTGGCTGATGTGACAGAGAAACTCAATCAGCTCAATCTTCAGTTACAAGGTAAAGACAAATCCTTATGTGATATGATCAGTGCTGTGAAGGCTTTTAAAGCAAAACTGTCATTTTACGTTCACTAATTGAAAAGCAACGGATTGCAGCACTTCCCTTCAGTGTTGAAGATGTTAGAAAGCCATGCAGATGCAACAGAAGTTTTTGATGTACACAAGTATTGTGACCTCCTGTCCATGCTTAGGCAGGAGATAGCTGAACTCTTTAAAGGATTAGTTCACTTTTTAAAAAAATATGCTGATAATTTACTCACCCCATGTCATCCAAGATGTCCATGTCTTTCTTTCTTCAGTCGAAAAGAAATGAATGATTTTGATGAAAACATTCCAGGATTTTTCTCCATATAATGGACTTTACTGGCAGTCAAAACGGTTCAAGGTCCAAATGACAGTTTCAGTGCAGCTTCAAATGACAAATGACGATACCAGACGATGAATAAGGGTCTTATCTAGCGAAACGATGCGCCATTTCGAAAATAAATAAAACAGTTTTAGTATTATTAGCACAAATGCTCGCCTTTTTCTGTCCTAAGATCCACGTTCGTGATTCTCCCGTTCGAACTCGTTCATTAAAATGAACAAATCTTTTTTCGAGTCATTTTATTCATTCAACGAACGAAATGACTCGAAAAAAGATTTGTTCATTTTAAACGAGTCTTTTTTCGAGTCATTTTGTTCATTCAATGGAGCGTTTTATAGTGTTTGAGCTTGGACTCACACATAAGCGGGACATTAAACCGGAAGTGTCTGTCCAAGCTCACAGTTTTTGCGTGGGAACGCAAATATCTTTGTGAGTGTGACCAGAGCAGTATTTTCAAAATAATTAAATCTAGATAATCCACCCTGGGATTTACACCCAAGGAAATACAAGGAACACAGGTTTGGTGGTGCCAACGTTTAGCCAATTTATCAAATAAATAATTTTATTCAAAAAGAAAAAAACAAACTGGAATCTTTAATCAGGATATAAATCACTAACAAGTTTATTATAACAATAATATTAAAAATCACAAAGTTAAAAGAACATTTCTCAAGATATCTGTAATAGGACAAAACAAGTCCAACCAACCTCACAAAAGAAAATACTGTACCTTCCCCACCAAAAGATATATTTAACAAAAGTTACTTTACCAAAAAGAGAGAAACTGCAAGGCTAAAGCTTACCTTAGGGGTGGCAAACTAGCGGGAAGAAATTGTGCTCTCAGCCACATATGTCACCGGGATGGCTACAGCAAGCAACCACTTCAAAATAGAAAGAACACATCCACTTTAAAACACACACATTTGCGCACAACCTCAAGCACCTACCTCAACTACAGGTGACACTGGAGACTGGAAGGGGGGCGGGCATGACAAAGCCTACGTTCTAGTGCCTACACATACCTACACATGTATATAGTGTTCAATTCCAAGTTCAGTGTTTGTTTGTTTTTCGCTTCTTTTTGTCTTTTATATAGATAATTTCTAAATCCTTTATATTTATTTATTAATCTTTATTTCATTATTATTGTTTTATGCTATCATTATTATTTTGTTTACTAAAAGTTATAAATCACTTTCTATGTTGTCTTGATGCTTTGGCAATACAAAATGTATTTTTTTTTTGTCATGCCAATAAAGCTTTCTGAATTAAATTGAATAGAGAGAGAGAGAGAGAGAGAGAGAGAGAGAGAGAGAGAGAGAGAGAGAGAGAGAGAGAGAGAGAGAGAGAGAGAGAGAGAGAGAGAGAGAGCCGAGCCGACCCAGCCGACGGGGTGTCATTGGTTGTTGCGTTATATCTTACCCGGATACAATAGTGCTATTTTCTGATTGGCTATAGCTCGACGAACAACAAGACGCGCTTGATTCCTGCCGGTTCCACAGTGAGAGCGCGGCGCGGCCAGAGTTTTGGGCGCTGCGGCATATTAAATATATATTAAATAGTTTTTCAGCGTGAGAAATACAATGTGTGGCGGGAGAGCGTGACAAAAGACCGAAATGAGTGACTGTCACGCTCAATGCGTGACACTTGAGAGCCCTGCATCTCCAACCTGTATGCAGTTATCGCCTTCCTGTGTAGATAATGTATATTTATATGTAGTAACTTTTCTATATTGTTCAGCTAAGCTAAACTGAGGAGGCAATGGGCCAACAAAATGGAGGCTATGTAAAATGCATTCTTTGAATGTGACTGGGATCCCCATGGGATTTCAGATATTCTTTTTACTACTTGCTGCAATGGTAAATGTGGCTTACACAACATATGCTTTAGATACCTGCAACACCTGTCCTAGATAATTCTCAAAAGGAATACCAGACACATTATCCAGAGGCCCAAAAAGCTTTTAGTCATCTGCAAGGTGTATTACTTGGTCTATGGTGAACACAATTTCATTCCTGCTATAAAGCTCTCCAAAATGGTTCACAAAGGAGACAAGCATTTTATGAGCCATCAATCATGCCATCAGAGGTGCCAGGAGAGAGAAGAAAACACATCCCAATGGAAAACAACATAAAATTATGATACAGCTCACTTGGAATGCTGTTTCTGAGTACAACGGGCCCTGTATACAACATTAATGAGTGAAGCTCAGTGGCTTTCCATGGATCAATCTCTGTCAGTGGCCTGGGGCCTCATTTATAAACGTTGCGTACGCACAAAAGAAGGCGTACGCCGCTCTCTATGCAAAAATTGATATTTATAAAAAGCAAACTTGATGGGAAAATGTGCGGTCCTTCACGCAAGCTCTGACCCAGGCGTACGCACAAAAACGGGTGAAATGAGAAATGGCGACACCGTCGGCAGATGGAAGAAACACGTGAAAGTGTAGACCGTTGTGTTAAAGAAATGGCAATACTGTCTCTCATAAATAAAAAGGAAGACTTTACAAAGAAAGTATTACAATTAACAGCCTACTACACGAACACCCGTTTGATCGATCTGCAGTGTAAAACAAACAAAATCAAATGAAGATTACAACAGAAATGCAAATTAATATTTGCAAAAAGTAAAGTGAAATATGTTCTGCAATAATATTGGCATGTTATGCAATTCATCCTCATAACACATCTGTAGCTTGTCAGATGCAATCAAATGGATGGTAATAAAATGCCATGATGCCATCACAATGCGTAATTATGATGGAGCGCTATCGACTTTGATGTCCGACCATTTCTGTTTTATTTCGGCCACGGTCCGAGGTTGTGAGTCTGCAGCATTAACGGCGTCTGCAAACTTTTGCCACTCAAGTGCCTTTTTGGCATTAGTAATGCCCACACTGTGCCCTCCAAACAACATTTTACTCCTCTTTTCCACGTCGCCAACGATAATTTCTACTTGACATTGAGTGAAGTTACGTTTCTTGGTTTTTCCTCTCTGTATTTGCCATGATTTCGCAATCGATGAATATTAAATTGTGGGCATTTCACGGACTATTTATGGGCAACTATGGGCGTGACATGAAGCCGCAAAAGCTGCGCTACATTTAGAATTGGTTGTGATTTATTAAGGGAAATCTGCGTAGGATGTGCGTGCGCACGGTTTTATAAATCCGAATATTTCTGTGCGTACGCACGTCCTATGTTTCATCCGTACGCCACTTCTGACGCAAATCCTACGCAAAGTTTTATAAATGAGGCCCCAGGGCTTGCGGTTAATTTCAACAGGTGTGTGGGAACGGAGCATCATAAGTTTTGTAAAAATTTAATTTATGGTTGAGTAGATAATCGTGTGGCCAGTGAATTTCCTCTTGTCTATACAGGAGTTTCCTAGTGACACCTAAACTGAAAAGGTATGTATAGTCTAATGTAGTCTAATATAGTCTAATGGGAACACTGAGACCATTTTTACAATGCCACTTAAAGGAGAAGGCTTCTGTCTCATTAGTTCACCTCAAAATGAAAATTTCCTAATAATTTACTCACCCCACTGCCATCCAAGATATCCATGTATTAAGTTTAAGTTATAGAAATTAAGTTTTTTGAGGAAAACATATCTGGATTTTTCTTCGAATAATGGATGTCAATGGACACCAACGGTTTGAAGTCCAAGTCAATGCAGTTTTAAAGGTCTTTGAAGTTCTTCAACAGGCTGTGCACGATCACAGCTGAGGAAGAGTCTTATCTAGCGAATCTACTCAAACACACTTTTCGGCTTGCTAATTCCACAAAACAGACCAACAATAAATGGGGACATACTGTAATCACAATTGATTAAAGCAAGAATTGGCCAAAACTGAACCTGGGAGGCTCTAAACAGAGGAAGCCCATCAATATTGAATCGAAGCTTTAGTGAATGCAAATTTGCTGGTAAGGTTAAACATTTCAGATGGGACAGCAGTCCCTTTGCCAAGCAAAAGTGGTTGTATTCTCCTCCCTCCATTTTATTAGTAGGCACATCAACTTGACTCCTAAGGACTGTCCTTGCATCTTTTGGGGAGTTGGGGGTGAAAAACCCTAAGAATACTGAATAGAATAGAAGTGCTTTTAATGAAACAAGTGACAGAGAAAGTTGTGGCCCAATATCTCAAACTCCGTAAAAGAAAATCATCTGCTGGAGTATCATTGCCTACACTTTCACAGTCGTTTGACTCATTAGCTGCTGAATTGTGAGGACTGTCAACAAGAAATGAATCTAAACCCGTGCAATTAATGATCTGGGATTCTGGCAATTCAGAAATGGGACCAGCAAACTAAGTTATCACATACAGGACAACCAGACTCCTTGGCAACCAAAACATAATGCTCACTGAAAAAAGTGAAACATCAGTGCAATTCATTAAAAATATATATTTACATTGGTCCAATGGAAAATTGTGATTTTCAGTTTATACCTACTGTTTTCACTTTGCCTCAAAGTAAGTGTTACGCCCTCTAGACAAACTTTAAAACATTACTTTTACTTGAATGGTAGTTTAAGGTTAAACCAAAGTTTTGGGGTGTCATGTGATCATGTGACGTCTTTACGTCTCGGTACATCTCAGTCGTTGAAAGTTTCTGCTCTCCGCCATTACCTCGCTTCGCAAGCAAAGGACCATCTCCATGTGCGAGTCTGCGGGAAAACTCAATTAAACAATGTAAGAGCTCGAATGTGTTTTGTTTGGTGACAACATATCTGTTTTTGAGGAAATTAACATTAAGTCAAAGAACCGGGAACTACTTTGCAGACGTCGGGGTGTTCTGGGATGGAGTTTAATAAATATGAACTGGTTAAAATTGTTATCTCGAATTTTTGCTTATCGCATTATGTGGTCGCGTAGTTCAAAAATGACCAAACTTATAATAATCGTGTCTAGATCGCGCTTAATTCAACTGAAGAGCCCCGCAAGTGTCTGGACATGTTTAATCGGTAGCGGGGTCACTGCTAGCCCCTCAGACATAGAGCTGCAGCCGAGCCAAAGTTTAGGCGGGATGAGTTTTCACCAACAGCCTAACGTTAAACTGTATTGACTCCGTACTCGTGAGCTTGTTGAGACGGGTGAAGGAGCACGCGCTTTTGAACCCGATCGGTGAACGCCACTGGTCGGACATGCAGCACGTTTTAAAGCTCTAAAACAGCTAGAAATGTGTCAACACCACCACATGACCACCACCACATGACATTGGTATAGTCATTAAAGTTGTGAAAGTCCTGAACAGGTTGCCATCACTTGCACAAGCATGTGCCATGTTATTTGGCCTAATTTATGTGCTGAACTTGAGCTATCCAGGGGTGTGTTTCCCGAAAGCATCGTTAGCCAATTATGGTCGCAAGTTCCATCGTTACCAATAGAGTAATGGAAATTGCGACCAACTTGCGACCATAGTTGGCTAACGATGCTTTCGGGAAACGCACCCGAGGTGAGCTGGAACACACCTTTGATGCACTACAAAAGTTATTTATGGAGATTGAGCCAAAGAAAATGACGCGCAAAGTTCTCAGCTTCAGTGTTAAGCTGTGAAAGTAAAGTTGCCAAGAGAATTACATTTGGATATGTTGTATTTTGTTCTGTTTTAGAGCTTGTACTCAAATACATTGCAGGTTAATGAATCACTGGTAAATGAAAAACACTTTAAACTGATGTTAAACTTCACAATTTATTGTGAAGATGTTTTGTGGTATAGATATTTGGGCACATCGTTAACATATTAATTATTATTTTTTTATTTTTTTAGATAGGCACAATACAGCTGGCAGGTGGAACAATTATGACCTTTCCATAGTTAAATTTAAATAGTGAATTTTCACTTTTGGTTTCATATGCACAGTACAACATATCAGTATCCTGATCGTATCCTCACAATTGTAAACAGCATACAAAAACGGTTTGCATTACCATTTTTCTTTAATTATCTCTACCCACGACAATGGCTTGTCAACAATCTCCACAAATGAAAACAGTACATTACATTTATTCATTTAGCTGACGCTTTTATCCAAAGCGACTCACAATTGCTGTTTATGTCAAAGGTCGCACCCCTCTGGAGCAACTAGGTGTTAAGTGTCTTGCTTAGGGACACAATAGCCGAGTTTCCACTGCCGGGCTAGGGCCTGGCCAGGGCTAACATTGAGCCGAGCCAGTGGCCTCGTGCCTCAAGCACCGGGCTTGCGTTTCCACCGCCGAGCCAGTAGCTCCACAGCGCTTCCCTAAACCCCGCCCCTAACACGCCTTTCTGAATCAAACGTCATACAACCCAACCCATTTCAGCGGGTATTATGAATTTATTTATTTTTAAGTTAGGAAGATAGCATGTATATTAACTCACCGGCCGTGGCTGCAATAGTGTCCCGATTGTCTCGCGACCCAGCACACCGTCCATCAAGTCGAACCATGGAAAGTTCCATCTCTGAGCTCCGCTTTGTCCATTGTGCGCTTTCAATCGCCTTGTACAGCTGCGCCTTTTTCATGAACTTGAAGCATTGCTCGCTGAATGCTTAGCTCAGAAAGTTCAGCATCGATGTATTTTATAACGTCCTCGTTTCTGCACATGTCGTCAAATTGACGTTGTACCCTTTCTTCTGCCCAAATACTCAGACGAGCTTTGGTATCTTCGACAGACCAGTACCTACAGGCGATTCTCCATTCCATCAGCGATTATTTTGCACGATATAAAAAGGTGAAATGTGCATCTTGCTTCAGATCATAACGTTCCATAACACCGATAAACTCCGCCTTTTACCTCAAGCACGCCTCTAGCCACGGAAGTGACAGTGGAAACGCGACTGGCCCTGGCACGGCTCAGCCCTGGCCCGGCAGTGGAAACGTGGCTATTGGTGTGCCTGCTCTCTGCCAGTACAGAGAGATCCAGGCACAGAGAGATCCAAGAGCCCAATAATAAAATGCATGTAATCATACATAACCAAAAGCTATTTAACATACAGTCATAAGTTCTGTCCTCCCCTGTGGCAGGAAGACAAATACATTGTATCACTGTAGGTTATTTAAGTGTTGTACTTTAACAAGGAGTGAAAATATATTAATTGTTGACTTTTTTTTTATATACTTATGTAGTTTATATACTGCATATTTTGAATCATAGTCATCAAATAAGATCCATGACTGACAGTTCAAGCTAAAGGTATTTACAGGATGCCTACATAAACTGCTCAATGTTGTGACTTAGACAACAGTATTTTGTCAAGGTAACATTAAGTAATTGAAAAAAAAAGTTATCCAACAGTTTAAGAATGTCATCCAGTGTTTCCTTTGTATTTTTTTAAGGTGGAGGGGGGTGGGTGTCTTTAGGGGTAATGTTTGTTTTTTGGATAAATAATAAAAGTGATAAAACCATTGTTTTTATAATCACATATTTGTTGCTGCAGTTTAAGTAAAATTTAACTTGGTTAAGGTTTTGAAATGACAATTCCAAATAGCATTATTTAACTAATTGCGAGGAAACACTGTCATCCAGTTAGTCATTGTCCTACCTTTCTGTTCCTTGTCTTTATATAAGCCGATTGTGAGGGCAATCTGTAATTGTAAGGAATATATTATTTGCACCAATGTCCACAATATGTGTAGTACTTTTGTGCAGAATCGATTCACAATGCACACATTTATGCATTTGTTTCTACTGTTTGTCATTAGCACATGTAGCTCCTCCTAGGAGATTGAGAACCACAGGAGTATCAAGGCTGCACATGATATTCAAATCATTTGTTTTTTTGCCATCCCTTCTTTTGTTGTGTCTCCAATGGACTGTTTATATTTACATCATTGGCTACAGAGCAGATATCTTTTACACTGGTATTCTTACACTGGGACTTTAACTTTGCAGCTCTATAATGTACCAGAGAGCAGGGATGCTAGGAACCATCAATTCATTATTATTATCGAATTTAAAATATATGCATAGATTATGCAGGTTAAAATGTCTGTACAATAATGCTGTGCATAGACTAAAACAATTTGTTGTGTTCCTTACGTTGCTGTGGACCTAAGTGAGTGGCTGACAGCTGGGACTGGTGTGCTGGTTCTGGATGTGTGGAGCTGAGTGTAGTGGTAGTGCTGGAAGAGCCAGTGTGCTGGTTCTGGATTGTGGAGCTAGTGATGTGCGGGTGGGCATTGTGTGGTCCTGGATGTGTGAGCTGAGTGTAGTGGTAGTGGCTGGAGAGAGCCAGGTTGCTGTTCCTGGATGTGTGGACTGAGTGTATGGTGGTGCTGGAGAGACCAGTGTGTAGTCCTGGAGTTGAGCGAGTGAGTGGTCTGGCGAGAGAGCCAGGTGTGCTGGTTCCTGATGTGTGGAGCTGAGTGTAGTGGTGCGTGGCTGGAGAGAGCCAGGTGTGCTGGTTCCTGGATGTGTGGAGCTGAGTGTAGTGTGTGCGGAGAAGCCAGGGGCTGGGGCTTGGGTCGGATGTGGAGCTGAGTGTAGTGGTATGTGGCTGGAGAGAGCCAGTGTGCTGGTTCTGGATGTGTGGAGCTGATGTAGTTATGGTGGCTGGAGAGAGCCAGGGTGTTCGGTTCTGAGATGGTGGAGCTGAGTTAGTGGTCGTGGCTGGAGAGAGCAGGTGTGCTGGTTCCTGGATGTGTGGAGCTGAGTGTAGTGGTAGTGGCTGGAGAGAGCCAGGTGTGCTGGTTCCTGGATGTGTGGAGCTGAGTGTAGTGGTGGTGGCTGGAGAGAGCCAGGTGTGCTGGTTCCTGGATGTGTGGAGCTGAGTGTAGTGGTGCGTGGCTGGAGAGAGCCAGGTGTGCTGGTTCCTGGATGTGTGGAGCTGAGTGTAGTGGTCGTGGCTGGAGAGAGCCAGGTGTGCTGGTTCCTGGATGTGTGGAGCTGAGTGTAGTGGTAGCGTGGCTGGAGAGAGCCAGGTGTGCTGGTTCCTGGATGGTTGAGCTGATGATGTATGGTGCGTGGCTGGAGTAGACCAGGTGTGCTGGTTCTGGATGTGTGGAGCTGAGTGTAGTGGTATGTGGCTGGAGAGAGCCAGGTGTGCTGTTCCTGATGTGTGGAGCTGAGTGTAGTGGTGCGTGGCTGGAGAGAGCCAGGTGTGCTGGTTCCTGGATGTGTGGAGTGAGTGTAGTGGTGTGGGGAGAACAGTGTGCGTTCCTGGATGTGTGAGTGATTTGTGTGTGGGCAGGGTCGTTCCTGGATGATGTTAGTGGTGTGCTAGCGTGTGCTGGCTTCTGGAGTTGAGCAGGTAGGGGCGGACATGTGCTGTTCAGGATTGTTGAGCTGAGTGTATGTGTGGGTGTTCCATGGGACTGGTGTATGTGCTAAGAGCAGGTGTGGTTCTGATTTGGACTAGGTATGTGCGGCGGAGAGAGCCTGTGTCGATTGTGATGTATGTGTGGAGAGAGCAGGTGTGGCGATTTGGAGGAGGTAGATGTGTTGGAGAAGCCAGTGTTGGTTCTGTTGTGGCGTGTAGTGGTATGGCTGGACAGGTGTGTGGTTCTGGATGTGTGGAGCATGTAGTGTGTGGTGGAGGAGGTGCTGGTTCGGATGTGGAGGAGTTATGTCGCAAGAGCCAGTGTGCTGTTCCTGTGTGGACTATTGTGGTGGCAAACGTTTGTCATGATATGTATTGCAAAATTCTCATTGTGACTGATTATGTGGCGGAAGACCATGTCTGTCGATTTAGCATGTTGTTGTGAAGACATTGCGGTTCTATTTAGCTGATGATTGTGGCTAAAGCCAGTGCTGCCAGTGTGACTTGTGTGTGCTGCTGGCCAGTGTGTGGTCTGATTGGAGCGTGTATGATGGCTGGAGAGAGCCAGGTGTCTGGTTCCTGGATTGTGAGCTGAGTGTAGTGTGCTGCTGGAAGCCAGGTGTGCTGGTTCCTGATGTTGGAGTGATGTAGTGTTTGGCGGAAGAGCAGTTGTGGTCTGAGTGTGGACTGAGGTATGGTGTGGCTGGAAAGCAGGTTGCTGTTCCTGATGTGTGGACTGATGTAGTGGTGCGTGGCTGGAGCGGTGTGCTGTTCTGGATGTGTGGAGCTGAGTGTAGTGGTGGTGGCTGGAGAGAGCCAGTGTGCTGGTTCTGGATGTGTGGAGCTGAGTGTAGTGGTGTGCTGGAGAGAGCCAGGTGTGCTGGTTCCTGGATGTGAGTGAGTGAGTGTGTGTGGAGCAGGTGTGTGGTCTGGATGTGTGGGTGGTGGTGGTCTGGTGGAGAGAGCCAGGTGTGCTGGTTCCTGGATGTGTGGAGCTGAGTGTAGTGGTGCGTGGCTGGAGAGAGGGTGGGGTGGGGAGCCAGTGTGGGTTGTGGCTGAGGTGCGTGTGTGTCCTGGATGTGTGGAGCTGAGTGTAGTGGTGCGTGGCTGGAGAGAGCCAGGTGTGCTGGTTCCTGGATGTGTGGAGCTGAGTGTAGTGGTGCGTGGCTGGAGAGAGCCAGGTGTGCTGGTTCTGGATGTGGGAGCTGAGTGTAGTTGGTGTGCTGGAGAGAGCCAGGTGTGCTGGTTCGGATTGTGGAGCTGAGTGTAGTGGGTGTGGAGGAGAGCCAGTGTGCTGGTTCCTGGATGTGTGGAGCTGAGTGTAGTGGTGCGTGGCTGGAGAGAGCCAGGTGTGCTGGTTCTGGATGTGTGGAGCTGAGTGTAGTGGTGTGGCTGGAGAGAGCCAGGTGTGCTGGTTCCTGGATGTGTGGGCTGAGTGTAGTGGTGCGTGGCTGGAGAGAGCAGGTGTGCTGGTCCGGATGTGTGGAGCTGAGTGTAGTGGGTGGCTGAGAGAGCAGTGGCTGGTTCCGGAGTGTGGAGCTGGAGTGTAGGGTGGTGCTGGAGAGGCCAGGTGTGGGTTCCTGGATGTGTGGAGCTGAGTGTAGTGGTGCGTGGCTGGAGAGAGCCAGGTGTGTGGTTCTGGATGTGGGAGCTGAGTGTAGGGTGGTGGCTGGAGAGAGCAGTGTGCTGGTTCCTGGATGTGTGGAGCTGGTGTAGTGGTGGTGGCTGGAGAGAGCCAGTGTGCTGGTTCCTGGATGGTGGAGCGAGTTAGTGGTGCGGGCTGGAGAGACAGGTGTGCGGTCTGGATGTGTGGAGCTGGTGAGTGGTGGTGGCTGGAGAGAGCAGTGTGAGGTCTGAGTGTGAGCTGGTGTAGTGGCGTGGCTGAGAGAGCAGGTGTGCTGGTTCCTGGATGTGTGGAGCTGAGTGTAGTGGTGGGGGAAGAGCAGGTGTGCTGGTTCTGGATGGTGGAGCTGAGTGTAGTGGGGTGGCTGGAGAGAGCCAGGTGTGTGGTCGTGGATGGTGGAGCTGGTGTAGGGTGGTGGCTGGGAGAGCCAGGTGTGCGGTCCTGGATGTGTGGAGTGGTGTAGTGGTCGTGGCTGGAGAGGCCGGTGGTGCTGTGTTCGATGGTGGAGCTGAGTGTAGTGGTGCGGGCTGGAGAGGCCAGGTGTGCTGGTCCTGGATGTGTGGCGTGTAGTGGTCGTGGCTGAGAGAGCCAGGTGTGCTGGCTTCTGGATGTGTGGAGCTGAGTGTGTGGTATGTGGCTGGAGAGCCAGGTGTGCTGGTTCCTGTGTGTGGAGCTGAGTGTAGTGGTGCCGTGGGAGAGCCAGGTGTGCTGGTTCTGGATGTGTGGAGCTGAGTGTGTGGTGGTGGCTGGAGAGAGCCAGGTGTGCTGGTCCTGGATGTGTGGAGTGGTGTAGTGGTGGTGGCTGGAGAGAGCCAGGTGTGCTGGTTCCTGGATGTGTGGAGTGAGTGTAGTGGTATGTGGGCTGGATGAGAGCCAGGTGTGCTGGTTCCTGGATGTGTGGAGCTGAGTGTAGTGGTGCGTGGCTGGAGAGAGCCAGGTGTGCTGGTTCCTGGATGTGTGGAGCTGAGTGTAGTGGTGCGTGGCTGGAGAGAGCCAGGTGTGCTGGTTCCTGGATGTGTGGAGCTGAGTGTAGTGGTGCGTGGCTGGAGAGAGCCAGGTGTGCTGGCTTCTGGATGTGTGGAGCTGAGTGTAGTGGTGTGGCTGGAGAGAGCCAGGTGTGCTGGTTCTGGATGTGTGGAGCTGAGTGTAGTGGTGGTGGCTGGAGAGAGCCAGGTGTGCTGGCTTCCCTGGATGTGTGGAGCTGAGTGTAGTGGTTGTGGCTGGAGAGAGCCAGGTGTGCTGGTTCCTGGATGTGTGGAGCTGAGTGTAGTGGTGCGTGGCTGGAGAGAGCCAGGTGTGCTGGTTCCTGGATGTGTGGAGCTGAGTGTAGTGGTGCTTGGCTGGAGAGAGCCAGGTGTGCTGGTTCCTGGATGTGTGGAGCTGAGTGTAGTGGTATGTGGCTGGAGAGAGCCAGGTGTGCTGGTTCCTGGATGTGTGGAGCTGAGTGTAGTGGTGCGTGGCTGGAGAGAGCCAGGTGTGCTGGTTCCTGGATGTGTGGAGCTGAGTGTAGTGGTGCGTGGCTGGAGAGAGCCAGGTGTGCTGGTTCCTGGATGTGTGGAGCTGAGTGTAGTGGTATGTGGCTGGAGAGAGCCAGGTGTGCTGGTTCCTGGATGTGTATGGTATGGTATGGTACTTTATTGTCCCAAAGGGAAATTTGTTTTGGGCTTACAAATACAACCACTGCAGCACCAGACATTTAAAACAAACACAATACATAAAAAACAGAGAAAAATACACACTTAAAATCAAATATTTGGCCTCACATTACTATGTGCACCAGAGAGTACCCGGCATCATGCCACTGATCACTGGAAGTGCACTTCTATGCACTGTAAGATGATTAGCATCACATCACTCTCTACACTGGGAGTCCGGGACACAAACGGCATCACGCCACTCTGTACACTAAAAATTTATTGGCATCACGCCACTCTGTCCACTAGAAAGTAATCGGCATCACGCTGCTCTGTCCACCAGAAAAGTAATCGGCATCACGTCACTCTGTACACTAAAAATTAATTGGCCACGCCGCTCTATACCCTTAAGAAAATTATTATTACTACTTGATACTATTTAATAACTTAACCGCTGAAGGAATGAATGAATTCTTAAACCGGTTTAGTCTACAGCTAGGCATTCTAAGTCTTCTCCCCGATGGCAGCATTACAAACTCAGAGTGCAGGGCATGTGTTGTATCATGCATAATCTTATTTGCCTCCCTCAATGTAGATTTTTCATATAGGGTCTGGAGATAAAGAGGTTCTGTTCTGCCCATGACTTTCATGGCCGTTCGAATAAGACGACCAAGCCTAGATTTCAAATGTACTGTTAAATTACCATACCAAAGATGTATTCCATAAGAAATCACATTCTCCAATACAGCCTGATAAAACAACATCATTATCCTATTACTGACCCCATAAAGACTCAGCCTTCTCAAAAAATACAATCTTTGTTGTAGCCGAGTGCACAAGGTATCTATATGAGCCTGCCATGTAAGAGAACAGTCAATGTAAACACCCAGATATTTATATGAGGACACTTGTGTGATAGGAACATCATGGATATAAATAGAGTTATGGTTCCCAATTGAATTTGGATCAAATATCATCTCCTCAGTTTTCTTCACATTTACAATCAGGTGATTAGCATCACACCACTCTATAAACTGATTAATCTCAGAGCAGTAAGACAAAATGTCTTGATCTTTATATAACAAGCTAAGAATCGCAGTATCATCACTAAATTTCACAATGTAGTTGTTACTATTAATCCTCACACAACTGTTTGTATACAGTGTGAAGAGAACTGGGGAGCTCACACACCCCTGAGGGGCTCCTGTACTGATGTCAAGAGAGTCAGAGATCTTCCCATTAACCCTAACCCGTTGGGTTCTATTTGTTAAAAAAGAAAAATACCATTTAATAATAAACGGGTTTACATTTAAGTTTCTCCAGTAATAAGTACGGTTGCAAAGTATTAAAAGCTGAGCTAAAATCAATAAAAAGTAGACGCGCATATGCCTTTGAATCATCCAAATGTTTAGATACAAGATGGGTGATACTTCCTACTGCATCATCCGTACTTCTACCCTGTCTGTACGCAAACTGCCATGGATCTAGTTTTGACATAACTTCATTTTTTAATAAGGACACCATGTACTTCTCAAAACATTTCATTATTATTGATGTTAGTGCTACAGGTCTAAAATCATTATTCTCAGATGGATGTGGCTTTTTTGGAATTGGAATAATCACAGCTTTTTTCCAGAGCGCAGGAACTGTATGTGAGTCCAATGAACACTGAAAGAGTGTACACCAGACTGGAGTAAGTTCTGCAGCACAGGTTTTTAAAAGCTGTGAAGAGATCCCATCTGGTCCCTTAGATTTCTTAGTACATAACTGCTGAAACAGTAATTGCACCTTAGAACTATCTATTATTAATCTACTGCCCGTATCACCTGTCAGAGAACCTATAACAGATCTGCATGTATCCGAGAAGTCATGAGTTTGAAACCGCAGATAGAAATCATTAAGTTCATTAGCTTTCTGTAAATCGTCATTAGTATTTATAAGTGGACTATTTATTTCCATATTAGTAACCATTGTGTCCCACATTTTTCTAGAATTTGAAGTGGAAAACTGATGCTCAATAAGATTTTCTGTCGCCCCCTCGCTTCTTTTATCTTGTGATTAAGCTCCTTTTGTATTATTTTCAACCCAGCAAGATCATGGTTTCTAAATGCAGAATTTTTCCTGTTAATACAACTCTTAATTTCTTTACTTATATAAGGTTTGTTGTTTGGATAAATAATAACAGTTTTTTTAGTGAGTACATTGTCCACACAAAAGTTGATATACTCCGTTATTGTCTCAGTGGTCGTATCAATGTCCATATCGTTAAAAAACGATGTGTGGAGCCGAGTGTAGTGGTGTGTGGCTGGAGAGAGCCAGGTGTGCTTGCTTCTGGATGTGTGGAGCTGAGTGTGGTGTGTGTGGCTAGAGAGACAGGTGTGTTGCTTGACGGGTGTGGTGACGTGCAGACGGATGTAGTCTGGGTTGCTGGTGTGTCAAGGGATGGAGCCTGGTTTTGTGATGATGTGGCTGGTGTGTCCTGTTGTGATGATTGGTCACATGGCACCAAATGTAGGATGAAGTTCTCTTCTTGAGGCATTTGTTTTGGGTCGAGTCTTCTCCAACCTATAAAAGGACATGGAACACACACAAATATAATATATAATATGCAATTAGGCAAAAGTGAAAATAAATGCAACCCAAATCAACCTAGATGGTAATAAAAGATGGACGTAGTGAACGTGATTCTGGATTCTGAAAGGCATGGGGCAGAGGAGTCAAGGAAGAATGGAGAATGGGTTAGATATGTGTTCTTTCAACAGCTGTTAAGTATTGCCATTATTGTGTCACATGTCTAAGATGCAAAGTACATTGTCATCCATTGTAAGCTTTGTGTGGCCAGCATAAGGTTTACAACCGCTAACAATTCTAAATCTAATTTATTGAAGCAGCCATGTAAAACTTATAAAAATAAACGTTAGTGCTGGGGGTGTAGAATGCTACTGCCAGTGATGCATGCACTCGTCAGGAGAGTGGAATTAAGCAAAGTTAAATCTTCTGTAAAACACTGAATACTGCGCTTATAAATACATGTGCAGAATAACATTAGTTCATAAATCGGAGTTGACTTGCTTTATTTTTTATTTCAGCCAGTGGCTTGTAAAAAAAAAAACATACTCCATGCTGCTCTTATCAATATGCTATTAGTTAAATAGCATTAGATAGCTATTAGTTGGGAGAGACAGTTTATTATTTTTAAATATGCACATTGCTTCTCTCTATAGCATCACCTGTTCGGAGAGGCAGCAATGTGTAAAGTTTGGCTGATTGTTGACACCTAATAAAGAAAATCCAGTAAAGTGGATTCATTTCTAAAATAAGCGGACTAAACAGGTTATCTGTCACTTTTTAGAAAGGGACAGGGTGCGGGATAGTAAAAGTAATATAGTAATGTGACGAGTAACGTAACTAGTAACTTTTAATTTCCTGTAATAAGTAAAGTAATATTATAACTTTTACAGGAGGAGTAACAATTCTTGCCCAATACTGGTTGTGGTCTCAGTGACTTTCATGCCGTTAGGTACTTTTTTTGCACATCCAATCTCTATTCACAGTGGCACATGTAGTAGATTTACTTTGACTCCCATTGGTTTTAAAAAATACATTACGATTAACACAAGTTAGTCTTAACCCTAAAAACTTATTTTGGACAAATGTGGGAAAAATCATTTTTAATATTTTTTAAAAAAAAAATACTTTCCTTAATCTGAGTGGTACAATACTTGGCTACTTTTCCTAAGTTATCCACCTGAACACACACAAATTTATTTGACTTGATTCTACAATGTTAAGTGGGTGAAAAAAAAGTCCTTAATCCCGTATTTGTGGACAAAAATGGGCACCATAGGAATGAATGGGAAAAACTGTAATTTAGAGCATTTTTTTTGTCTAATTAAAATTAATAGATCCAACACAATGCATATCATACATACACACAAATGAAGGGGTAAGCCTGTACAACATTCAAAATTTTGCAAACACTCACACTCACACACATACACACACACAGACGCACACACAGACGCACCACACACACACACACACACACACAACACACACACACACACACACACACACACACACACACACACACACAACACACACACACACACACACACACACACACACACACACACACACACACACACACACACACACACACACACACACACACAAGCATTCAATTAGCCTATAACAGCTGTTTTTTTTTCAAATAAAAAGTCATTCACACATACAAAAACAAAGAATTGAATGAGCCAATGACTGACATCTCCTTTTTTTATTTTTTTATGTTCCAATCAACCACCTCTGCATGCACACACAAACACACATGTGCGCACAAGTGCATGTAAACATTATAACCTGTTTATTTTTACCTAACACTTACTTTTTTGAGTTATTGTTGTTTATTCTTACCTGTTTGGTACCAATTAGTTTTTTGAGTTATGAAATATGATGTTTTTTGTTTGAAATAAATTATAAATGATCTACTACTTTGTCTTTTCCTTAGAGCATGCACTGAAAAAATGTTATGTTGAATTTACTTAATTTTATTATGTCAAGGGGTTGCACGAAATACATTTATCTAAATCCAGATATATTTTTTACGTTGAGTTTAATTATATTTTTTACGTTGAGTTTAATTATATTTTGCACATTGAGTTTAATTATATTTTTTACGTTGGTTTTAATTATATTTTTACGTTCAGTTTAATTATATTTTTTACGTTGAGTTTAATTATATTTTTTACGTTGAGTTTAATTAAATTTTTCAGTAATTTCAGATTAACTATATTCATAATTTTAGCTAAACTATTTTGAGTAGAACTTACTAATTTTTTTATGTCCAGTACACTAAAAGGAATTATCTAAAATTAATGTTAATCCAATAGTTTTTTTAATGTCTTATTAAATCTTCTATCTCTATCTTAACAAATAAAGCAAACCCAAGATTTTCAACCCTAACTTTATTTTTCTGATCCAAGAGATTTTTGCTCTTCCAAACAAGTAAACACTTACATTGAGTCAATACTCATTTTTTCCAAAGAATCCTCCATTTACATACTTTGTACCATGTACCAGATTAGCTGGATGGCAGCAAACACTGAGGGAATTGTGAGAGATTACATTAAACTGTAAACACTAGTCAGTACTCATTTTTTCACTATTTTGAGTCAAGCACATATTTCCAGGACTCAAGGTATTAATTGAGAAAATATACCAAAACATCACTAGTACAGGTTTAAATGTTCACAACCATGGCTATATACATATATACAGGAGAACTGGAGGAAAGCCTTTTACCACCAATTTGCAAGAGCACAACATATACAAATAACAAAATACACCAGTACTATACAACAAACAAACACTATAGTACCAGAACCGTCCACAGCTGCAAAACAGTGCACACGGAGGACCTGATGCTGAAATGACAAAAAACTGCTAACAGTGACATTTTTTTAGAAAAAAATGAAGAAATCCTACAGTCCAGCAATTTTGTTCTTTAGTCCAAGGACTTTGGGGGAAAGCCTTTCTAAATTCCTTTTTCAAGAGCACTTTTTGGACAAATTCATAGGAGTATTTCAGCTCTTTGGGGTAAGCCATGTTTAGTACATAATGACTCCCAGCATCATTGCACATGCTTGGGCTACAGATCCAATGTTGTCCAGAATGATTTCTCCTACAACATAAATGTGCTCCAATTTCTCCACCCTCCTTGATGGATTTCTGCAGGTCTCTCTGGATGTCATCTCCTTCGATGTCCTGTATATTTGTAGAGTATAGGTGAAAAAAAAAAGTATGTTAATAGATTTTAATGACCTGGAAATTCTAAATTTCTTTATATTTACAATATACAATAACACTGGTAATTATATATTTGGGTCAGTTAAATAAAGGTTCAAGTGATTTAACAAATCACAGATTTTTGTTTTTTATGGCATTGTGGAAAATATCAAAACTTTTCTGCAAATGGAGCAGACACAGAAGTCAGAATGAATTGAGAGATGGACTAACACATTGTTGGTTTTGGTCTTTTAATGGAAAAATCTGAAAAATAATGAATAAAGCCTGCCTTATCCTTTCAAGAACCAATGGTTATTGGATGTCAGGGTTCTTGAATGCACCAGGGTGTGTTTTGAAAATGGTACCTGCTTTGAAAACTGTGCAGCAAATTGTTGATTTTTATACAAATATTCTCAACCTTATGGCTACTTGTAAGGTTAAAATAAATTTTCTAAAATTGATGCTTTGGAAAATGGTCAGTGGTAATGTTAATGCATTTGCCACCAATGGGCTAAAACATAAAAACACCAGTATGATCCTTACGATCCTCTGTAGTGACATGGTGGCTAGAGCATTTTTCAAGTTTTCCATTAATTGATGGGTGTAGACAGTGATGGGACTACAGCTGCCATAGTTTCGGTGTCAACACAGTGATTTTGTTATGCATCGGGCTTGTTTTTGTTTTTGGTGAGTGCCCCTTTAAATCACATTGTGAAAGCCATTTTCTAGTGGGTTAGTGACATTAGGATCTTAAAACATTTTCTATAATACAAGACAGTATATCTGACTGACAAATGCAATTACAATGACTTGCCTTATACTCCCGAATGAGATGTCCATCCTCCTCACCAAGGTAGATGCAAAGTGCCTTGAGGACTGCTGCCCTTTTAAGATTGATGTCACTTGTAGCCTGTGTAAAAGGATTATAACTATTAAAATACAATAAATATAAATGTCTTGAAACTGTAGAATATTTCAAACCTGTGGTAACCTCAAAAATATATACATAAGGCCATCCTTAAAAATATTTTGGTTTGCAGTAACAGCAAAAAATAAAAAAAAAATAAAAAAGGGGTCGGTAGGTAGGCCTATATTTTTTTTTTCAAGATTCAATGTAAAAAAAAATGTTAAGATTTTGGTCAATTTAAACAAATTTGCATATCGTGACGTCACCGACTGTGTCTTCAAACCGTGCCTTCTGGCGCACCTTTGCAAATCTCATTCTGATGCAGGTTATATAGATATGTCAAAAACATTTTTATTACATTAATTCCAGCTGCATTTATTTGATTTTTTTTGTGGCAAAATCAAGAAAAAATAAGCCACTAGAGTTCAATGAAAGTGGATTTTCAGAGGTAAACTAATAAATTAAAATGACTTTAGAATTCACAAAATAACAGTTAATTAGATTAACATGCAATGTAATACCTATGAGAAAACATGTTAATGTGTTACATTTAGGATGTTTACATCCATAAAACATAATTTCAATTGTGTTACTGGTTACTAGTTTATACTGTTTTACTTGTATCCACCGCTAGGTGTCAATGCAACCTTCAAATCAGAGACCAGTTACGTTGCTTTCGGTTGTCACTTTTGCGGAAAAAAAATCCTGTTTGTTATTTGAGACAAAACTGTTCATTCAAATAACTTGATTTTACAATCGTTCATGTCTAAAGACGTTTGCATTTTCAACGCCACATTTAGGCAAATCCACGGACAACTAACAGGCATTAGGACCATAGACTGTAAAAAAATAGATTAGGACAAAAGTAAAGAGAGCGCGTTAGACGCGCACATGTCAGCAATATTTTTGATGATTTATTGGCGTGAAGTTTCGTGCATAATGACAAACAGGACTACAAAATTCTCGGAAAACAACACCCGCAGCCATCATTACCAAGCATGAACCATTGACAGTTAATGGAACGAAGCGAACGTGTCTAGGCCATATGTGACATGCGTCATAGACGCCGCGGGTTTATATCTAAAAGAAAGAACATAGCCTGTGTAGGCTTTTTATATTAACAATACTTACTAAAATATGAAATACTTACTAAAATATGATTAATATTATATTATTGCATTTGTAGTAGTTGTTTGAAGAGTAAAAAAAAAAAAAATTGGTTGGTCTTAACACAAGTTTACAACTGGCAAGTCGGTCGGACTAAAAGGGGAAAAAAATTAATAACTGGGTATATTTTTCCTCGGCAGCGCTGTGATCAGTATAGCTGTTAAGATGTATGTTAAATGCACTGTGTCTAAGATGTTGTTAAATGCACTTACCAAATCAAAACAATAAGATCTCTCCAAAGAATTAAGTTTTGGTCCACATCACACGGGTAGGATCAAGACGGGTATGATCAGATATGAGAATAACCTGCGACAGAAATAAAAATGAGCAGGAATTAAAAAGATAAATTGTAAGCATGTTGAGGAAAAAAGTAATTGTCCAATAATCATAAACTTCTGTCAGCACAAAAATCGAACTGTGTGTGTGTCTGTGTGTTAAGAGAGGCGCGATCGAACTGTGTGTGTGTGTGTGAGAGAGAGTGAGAGGCGCAATCGAACTGTGGTGTGTGTGTGTGTGTGTGTGTGTGAGAGTGAGAGAGGCGCGATCGAACTGTGTGTGTGTGTGTGTGTGAGTGTGAGAGAGAGAGAGAGAGAGAGAGAGAGGCGTGGGCGCGATCAAACGGTGTGTGTGTGTGAGAGAGAGAGAGAGAGAGAGAGAGAGGCGCGATCGAACGGTGTGTGTGTGTCCTCAGCAGCGCTGTGATCAGTATAGCTGTTAAGATGTATGTTAAATGCACTGTGTCTAAGATGTTGTTAAATGCACTTACCAAATCAAAACAATAAGATCTCCCCAAAGAATTAAGTTTTGGTCCACATCACACGGGTAGGATCAAGACGGGTATGATCAGATATGAGAATAACCTGCGACAGAAATAAAAATGAGCAGGAATTAAAAAGATAAATTGTAAGCATGTTGAGGAAAAAAGTAATTGTCCAATAATCACAAACTTGTGTCAGAACTCAAATTAGATCACTACAAATTTGCACAAGTCCAAATTTTAATACTTTCACTGCTGGGCTATCGGCTGTGGTCGTAATAGCTGGTCCTCCTGTGTCATCTGCAAATCTCCTGCTATTTAGTTATGAAGCATTTGCATGCTTCTACTACATGTACTTTCAGCCCCACCTTTACGTTTTAAGCTTTGATAAGACAGAATAAGAATAAGTATCTTCAGTAGCTTCAGTTAAAGGCCATGGTGCAGGTTTTTTTTTTTTTTTTTTTCTGGCAGTTTTCTAGTTGGTAATAAACATTTAAACAGTTATCCATTGTATTTGATGTTGTAGGGGATTACAAAAAAGAAATATAATACGGGAAAGTAGGTGATATGTTAGCATTTGGCTAACAGCTAGCGAGGATTCTAATTTCTCCCACAATGCATTGGATGACGTCACATGAGGTACGCTGTTGGACAACAGACGAAAGCCCGCGAGTAGTAGCTAACGTTAGCTAGTAAAAGAGTGACAGTGTCAGATATAAGTAAATATATCGAGATAGATAGATAGATAGATCTTCCGAAGCTGGGTGCAGTTTGTCAAGATTAGGCGAGCAGATTTTTCACCTAAGTTAACGTTAGCTCTGTCGCCGCAGTTACTCGAGAATATTCAGCGCGCATTTCAAAGAGGAGGATTACCACTCAGGGGATGCCAAGATGGTCTCACTTGGTTTAAAGAGTGAGAGGATGGCTAAGTTACTTCCTACCGCCGTGCCGTCTGTGAATGCAAACCTCTCTGCTTGCCCTGTCCCGAGGCCGAGAGACACCGTCTGCCGCAAGCGAGATATTGCCACGGTAAGTTCATGCTAACGTTAATGTTTACAAGCTGCGTGTTAGCTAGCTCTGTGTGTATTTTGTAACGTTATAGCTACCGTGTTCCCTTTGACACAGCCTCCACTACAAGCACGATCACTCTGACATTAGAAGAGCATTTTTCGTGATTCACGAATTTGAGCCAAAACAAAATTGCCCTGAACTAAATGCCCATGTCGTTATGAAAGCTTCATGGCTAGTGTTTGGACCAGTGGTGATGATCATCAAGCGGCTTTCGCAATCGTGCGTTTGCGATTTGTGTTAGACTGCTACGGTTCTCTTTCACATTTGACCGTGACCGTGTCGTCAGGGCTGTAGTGGAGGCTAAACGCAGTTTACCCACCGCTGAAATTATGTCAGAAACAGTTTATCCACTTCTCACTTCAGAGTTTAGCTACCTCTCAGTAAATTCACTACCTCATAGAGTTTATGTAACTTTACCACATGTATTAGCACTAGTATTGGTGTAAACATTTAATAGTGTATATGGTGTATAACATTCAAATTATCGAATATGTTCTGGATTTCTTTTATGTATTCATTTAGTAGCGCATATCAGGGTCCACTGTACTGTAATCTCCCTGGCAATCTCATAACATTCTGTTTACTGTTTATGTTTGCTATAATTCATATGCAGGACCATTTCATGTGTTTTCAAACTTTCCATTAGTGGCTATGATCTTTATACAGTATTATTATTATGTCTGCAGGTTATGCAACATCATTAATGAAGGCCCTTTGGGAAAGCTACACCAATTCACCTGCAGCTCTTCCAGAGGTTAGCGCCAGTTTGTCCTGATGCACCTGGCCGCCCCCATCGCCAAATCCTTCTAACAGGTTCCTGAGGAGGAGGCCGTCAGACTCTACCTAGCCCTATTTATTTTAGTTGTTAGTTATCTTCTTTCCTTCTGTCCCTGTCATCTCATTTAGTGGTGGTTTCGGTGCTTTGGTTTTACTTTGCAAAAAAATCATTACTTTTTTTCTTAGGCTATTGATTCCCGTGATCTTGCTTATAAATTCCGATTCAGCCATTAGCCTACCTTTGTGATCACGCAAAGAGGTCTGGAGAGGCGGTCCGTTCAGAATTACAACCAACATAAAATATAAGTGTGCATGTACAAATTTGCAGTAATGTTCGGTAAATATAAACTTGAAACCGGAGAGATAGTTAATGAGTGAATTAACTATGTTCCTAAACATGATCCATAACTGTTAACGGGATTCATTTCAGTATGGCTAATGTACCCCTTCGTCCTACCCTAATCATAGACTAAACCATATCAGAAAACACACACAAATACATGTATACGATGTACAATACACATGTATATTTGAATCACACATAACTAACCTTAACCCATACACATAATATATTCACACACACACACACAAATTCATTTATTTAAATGGGTTAGGGTTATGTATGTATATACTTCAGGTTACCATAAGTTAGTTAACTTAAATGAAGAGTTGGTCATGTAAGCTATAGCTAGCTGCAATTAACCCATTATCTAAAACATTAACTAAAACTGGCCACATAAAATATACTGACTAGATTCACGAGAGGTCGGCTAATGTGTGTAAAAGTTAAAAAAAAAATACAGTAATTTCATTAATTTACCAGCGAGCGTACTTCGGAAGCACTGAAAATGAATGGGGTTCAATGGTGGATCTATCAATGTTTGGAACTATTGGTATTGGAACTATTGAACTACATTTCAGGTCTAGCCCTTCATCAGTGGGCTTTTTTTATATAGATTTGTTTACTTGCAACCTGTGTCTTTGTTCAGTAATATTTGTCCTTGTTCAGTAAATGTTTAGTAACCATTACAAGCAATGCCAATAAACAGTTTTTTTCTTATAAAAATCCATGTGTTCTGTGTACTTTATAACATTTTGAGGGCAATTGGGCGATCACAACAGAATAAGGAATTATTATTTTTATTCATTTTCATCCAAACGAGGCAATTGAAAGCCCTGATAGGTCTGGTCACAACTTTGGAATTGTTGTCTGATGGTTGAAACCACACGAGAGGCTTCTTTATACTCCTGCCTAAAACTCCATAAGCCCAGCGTATAGCCTGCCTGGACGCAGTGTACCGGTATTGCCTAGGGATAAGTAGGAAAGATTCTTAAGTTTTAAACTCTGCAAGTATGTTGGAAACATATCTGATGCATGTTTATTGTGTATGCAACACATCTCCTGTCACCTATAGCTGTTGTTCAAAGGACTCCGTGTAAAAAATAAAAAGGTTAGGTAAACATAAACCATGAACATACTCATCACACTGAAGACATGACCAGCCTACTCGTCGTCAGCTACATTTGCAAACAACATTTTCACCGGAGATAGAGGTAAAAGCAGGACACTCGGCCCGGCAAACAGATACTCAAATTATACTCGAAATTTACTCAATGATGCCTTATTAATTTTAGTATATTTAAAGTAGCCTATGCCTCCTCTGTATGTATAGAAAATGGTTTTATTACAAGACACAAATTCAGATAGGCGTCTCAAAGCCTGTTTTATTACAGGTTTGAATGAATGAAATAATGTCTCTTCTGTATTAGAAAAATTAATCTATAATTATTACAGGTTTGAATGAATGAAATAATGTCTCATCTGTATTAGAAAAATAAATATATAAATAAGAAATAACTAAAAGCAATACCTCCAAATTTAACAAAAATAGCTCTCACAAACTTACAAAAACGAACTAATAAAATGTATATTTTTTTTCTTCCTCTTTATCATATTTTTCTTCCTCAATCCTCATCCTCCTTGTTTGCCCATCTATGTTTTGTTTTAGAGCTGATCTTTCCCAGAAGTTTTTTGAAAACCAGGACATTTTCATAATTAAAAAAAAAAAAAAAACAGCTAAAACAGGACGTGAAAACAGAACATGTCCTGGGAAAACAGGACTGTTGGTCACCCTAACCTAGTCTAAAGTCTGGGGCGTTGCGCGTACATTCAGATGCTATTTTAAGCGCGCATGCTTGGCCATAATACAGAGTGAACAACGTGCATCCACTGTAAATGATTCTCTCATCTACACAGATGCATTTTACTTTTTGAAAACGATACATTATTATAAGGAAAACTATTTAAACACGAGTGTTACAGCCCTGACGAGAACATCGATCTCCTCGGCTGTGAACCATGAGAACTGTAACTGAACCGATTCTGAAGCGCGCCTCTGCCTCTGCCTGCAGCCTGCGTCTACCTCATGTGACGTCATCGCCGAGTCGCGTAAAAAATAACCGTCACTAACCAAAAACTACAAAAACTGGACTTTAACACCATTTTGGAGACATTTCTAACTTTATATACATATCTTAACTGCTTTATGTACCCATTAATCAACAGTGGTGTTTAACCTGCAACATGGCCTTTAAACATACAGCAGGATACGTTAAAAAAGCCTAAATATAAAGTTATGAAACTTCACTTTGCCCTCAGCCAAAACGATTTACCAGGGAACCATTTATAGATTAATTAGACCAAAGAGCGCCCATTAGATATACACAAGACGAATTATATTTCATGTTTAACCACTAGACTAGAGACATCCGAGCCAGCGGCAAACTTCAGACGCACTGGCCGAGGTAAAGCTGACCTCTGCGGGCTTAATGAGCGCTAAGCGCCCGGTGATCACATCTTACAACTCCGAAACCGTCAGATCAATTTTTTAAATAGGGCGCTACCTTTATAAACAAACCACATATTTGACCTTTAAACAACCACATTATCGACTGAAAAACTATTAAAACTACATTTTGTGACAAAATAACAGTAGTATTTTTAAATTTATCCTCTGAACGTCCCAGGTAGGAGGGGACGTACTCGCGACCTTGTGCAACGTTCCCTAAAAGTTCTCTAAAGGTCACGAAAGTTCCGAACCTTCACAGAACATTAGAGACGTTCATAGAACGTCCTCTTTTGGTTATGAAAGTGCTGCAGTTCAAGGTTCCTTATATGACTTTAGGGGGACGTTCTATTTGGGGTATTTTATGGTCACTTATCTAACGTTACAAAGAGGACATTTAGGACGTTAACAGAACGTTCCCATACGGTTCTCTGTTGGTCATATAGTAACGTTCCCGATATGATTTTAGGGGGACGTTCGATATAGGTTATTCTATGGTCACACAATAACGTTACAAAAAGGACATTTAGGACGTTAACAGAACGTTCCCATACGGTTCTCTGTTGGTCATATAGTAACGTTCCCGATATGACTTTAGGGGGACGTTCGATATAGGTTATTCTATGGTCACACAATAACGTTACAAAAAGGACATTTAGGACGTTAACAGAACGTTCCCATACGGTTCTCTGTTGGTCATATAGTAACGTTCCCGATATGACTTTAGGGGGACGTTCGATATAGGTTATTCTATGGTCACACAATAACGTTACAAAGAGGACATTTAGGACGTTAGCAGAACGTTCCCATACGATTCTCTGTTGGTCATATAGTAACGTTCTCGATATGACTTTAGGGGGACGTTCGATATAGGTTATTCTATGGTCACACAATAACGTTACAAAGAGGACATTTAGGACGTTAACAGAATGTTCCCATACGGTTCTCTGTTGGTCACATAGTAACGTTCCCGATATGACTTTAGGGGGACGTTCGATAGGTTATGTTCACACAATAACGTTACAAAGAGGACATTCGGGACGTTAATAGAACGTTATCGCATGGTCCTCTGTTGGTCATATAATAACGTTCCCAATGTGACTTTAGGGGACGTTCCATACAGGGCTGCGTTTCCCAAAAGCATCGTAAGCCTAAGTTGATCGTAAAAACGATCGTACGACTGATCTTAATATTATGGTCTGTTTCCCAAAAGCATCGTAGCTTAAGTAGCACTTGAAAATCTTCGTAGAACTACGAGTGCTCTGGAGTAATCGTACATCCCCAAGTGCATCCCCCGTAAGAAGACAGATTTATGAGGACACCTGCAGGACAACCGGCAGATTACACTTTTATCTAGATTTAACACACTGCAACACGAGTAATATAATAATGTTTTGATTGTTCTTTATTGTACACTTTATTGTACTCGTTTTTTGTTTACATGAATTTATAAATGAAATAATTAAAAAGGGAAGAAAAAGATAGAAATACACATCTAAATTAAATGAATGAACAAAAAAAATCATAAAAGTAATGTGGGAAATATGCTTTAAAGACTGGGCAAAATAGGGATGAATTAAAAAAAAATCTGTCAATGACTTGCTGACGTGCACGAAAACCAGCCATTTCTTGCGGACCTCCTTCCCTCATCTTTGAACACCCGTGGGTGCAGTTAGTTTGCAATGTCCTTCCAGATGTTTTGTTTTTCCTTATTTTTATGGTGTCATTTAAATCTGTTAAAAATAAAATATGTGTTTCGCTCTATCTCCTCTAAAAGGACATTCAATTTATCTTTTTGAAAGGTATCTTCTCTTGTTTTTTGTTTTGTTTTGTTTTTTCAGCCATTTTGTCAGTGCCTCCGCCTGTATGTGCTTTATGTAGATTTTTTTATAAATATTATATATAAGTCTATATAACTTAAATATTTATATTTACTTGATTTATAATCCACAGCAAATGACGATTTTTAGGTTAAACGTTCAGAATCCGATTCCATATAAGGTTATTTCAGGACTTCGCGAATGGACAGCGACGCTGCCATTGCACACTGAGTCCGAATTTTTTGGACTTTGCTAGCGATACTGGAGCCACATATTAAAAAGAAGACCACCAAAGACACACACACACACACACACACACACACACACACACACACACACACGGCCGGCAAAAACGCTGGGCATACAGAACAGCTGTAGCCTATACAGGTTTGTTTATCATACAATACTTTGTGCTGCGAGACGAAGTGTATCAACTTATCAGATGCCATTCTGGATTGTGTCGTTCGCTTGTACGGTGGGTCTGAATAGTCAAAAAACCTCTCAAAATGCTGGCTGTGGATGCGAAAAACGCAGAAAATCGAACCTGATCCGAATTTTTTTATGACGGACGAAAGTTTCGGAGGCAGTGTGCAAGTATGATTGACATAACGTGAGGTCGATTTTTTTTTTTAACGTGCGAAATTTTCGGATGCGAAAGTAGCACGTAGAGCGCGTTCTCGTTAAGTGCATTTTTGGGAAACGCGCGTGGAATTGCGGCGAGGGTTCGTAAACTTGCACGTAGAGAGCGCTCTTAAGATCTAAGATGCATCGTTATCGGGAAACCAGGCCCAGGTTATTCTATGGTCATACTGAGGCCATACTGAGTGTAGAGAAACAAGCCGATCGACTTACAAATCGATGGCACAAACAGGGAGCGAGACCCAAAGGCACTCGAGACATCAGATTGTCACGAGCATCACACATTGCCGCAGTAGCATCCTCTACCCCAGATACGGCTCTGACAAGGACTGCAAACACTGGTCTCCTACCACCGCCTATACATCTTGAGAACAGATTTGCAGTATTAATGAATGAGGAATCCCTGAATGTGATGAATGTGATCGAACACAGACTGAATCAGCCAGTAGCTAACACTGCTAACGGGCGCTCAAGGTCGAGCAGACAGCGGCACTCAGCTCAGAGTGCAGCCGAGCCCAGGACTCTGATAGTGGGTGACTCCATAATCAGAAACATTAGTAGCAGGGACACAACTACATGCTGCCTTCCACAAGCAACAACTTCTGATGTAAACAGGGAACTTCAGAACATTCTGATGAAACATAAGACTGCAAATCGACTCATTGTTCATGTGGGGAAGAATGATATTCATAAAGGGCAGTCAGAACTCCTTAAGAAGGATTTCAATGAACTTTTTGAAACACTTAAAAGACTGAAAGTTCAGACATTCATCAGTGGACCACTCCCAGCAAGAGGAACAAACAGGTTTTCACGGTTGCTTGGGCTTAACACATGGCTGCAAAAAACCTGCAATATAAAAGGACTGAACTTCATTGACAACTTCAATCTTTTCTGGAATCAGAGGCAACTGTTTCAACAGGATGGGCTCCACCCAAACAAACTTGGTTCAAGAGTGCTAAAGGACAATATCTTCTTTTCAATCCATCATCCTTCTGCAGTATGTGCCAATCCACTCAACCTGAATGGCACACACACACCTGGACACAGTATTAATGACCACAGGACTTCACTTCTGCACCTGAATGGACATGCGGCTGACACATCACACAAGGACAATGATAACACCACTCAGCCACAACAACCTCTGCTCACGGACACAATCTCAGCTGAGTCCTGCCCACAGAGCTCACCACAGACAGACTGTGACATACTAGAACTGCTAGAAGATTCAGCACCCAAGGACGACTTTCTGGAAAACAGCCAGGAAATCCAGGACAGCATATTACAGCCTCCGATAACACCAGAGCAACAGCAAACACCAGACACGTTATCCCTCTCTCCAGCATCTCCACTTCTGTGCTTCTCAGAGAAAATGGAACAACTGGTGTATGCTGGAACCAGACTATCCCACTCTTTTGCAAGCCCCCAGATGTCACCCAAAAAACGGCAGGCCCCACAACCACCAAAGCCTGCGGGCCCAGCTCGCCCTCCCCCTCCTCCTGTGAGAGCTCTTCGGCCTCTGCCACAGCGCCAGGGCTCACACCCTCCTCCAGCAGCTCGCGGTGAACCAAAAACAACTGATACCAGCTCTAAGTGATATGTGTCGGGTCCCCGCTATGATAACAGTAACTTTCTTAAATGTTTACAAAACAAGTGGGAACCCAGTGTGCCTGAATCTTTCCCTATTGCTGTTCAACTACATGATAGAAAATCTAAGGCCTTCAAAAGCCGTACAGCAAACCCATCTAATCTGGTGCCTATTACACGCCAAACTAAGATCGCTGTGGGGACAAAAAGCAAGACTGTTAAGTTAGCACTTTTAAACATCCGCTCACTTAAAAATAAATCACTTCTAGTCAACGACTTAATAACCACATACAACCTGGACTTTATGCTTCTAAATGAAACTTGGCTAGAAGACAGCTGCAGTGCAACAGTCCTCAATGAAACATCCCCTCCTAACTTTACTTTTATGAGTGCTTGCAGAGCGGGTAAGAGAGGCGGGGGCTTAGCTGCTCTTTTTAAAGATGTCTATCAATGTAAGCAAATATCACTTGGGAATTACCCATCTTTTGAATATCTGGGTATTGTGTTAAAAGGTGCTCCACGTATTTTACTTATCATTGTTTACAGGCCTCCAAAATACTCTCCAGCCTTTGCTGAGGACTTTACAGAACTGTTATCAACAATTTCCTCTGAGTTTAACTGTTTTGCCATTGCTGGAGATTTTAACATTCACATAGATAATGCAGAAACCAATATGGCAAAAGAAATCAAAACTGTTTTAAAAACTTTTGATCTGACACAGCATGTAAATGGACCCACACATAATCGAGGACACACTCTAGATCTACTTATCAGTACGGGTCTAAACATCTCATCGATTGTTATTAAGGATGTAGCACTGTCTGATCATTTCTGTATTTTCTTTGATATTTTGATCTCTCCTGCCATTGAAGCTAGATCTGTGTCTGTCAAGAAGAGATGCTTAAATGAGAACACTAGTGTGCTATTTATGAAGGCTATATCATTAAAACCAAGCATATCTGCTGACTCTGTTGATTTTCTCCTTGAATCTTTTAACTCAAAAATTAAAAGTGTAATTGATGATATTGCTCCTGCGAAAGTCAGGAAGAATAGTGGTAGACAAAAAGCACCTTGGAGAAACTCAACAGCAGTGCAAAATATGAAAAGACAATGCAGAAGAGCAGAGCGCATGTGGCGGAAGACAAAACTTGTAGTCCATTATAACATCTACAAAGACAGCATCCATGCTTTTAATATGGAACTAGGCAAAGCTAGACAGACTTTCTTCTCAAATATTATAAACAGCAACTTAAACAACACACGCACTCTTTTTGCTACTGTAGAGAGACTGACAAACCCCCCAAGCCAGATTCCCAGTGAAATGCTCTCAGACAGCAAGTGCAGTGAGTTTGCTTCTTTCTTCTCTGAGAAAATCAATAATATCAGAAAGGTGATCAGCTCATCCTTGAGTTGTGCTGGGGTCAAACAGATCCGACCACTACCTGAGAAAGTAGTTACTATGTCTGTTTTCGAAGAAATTGATGGCAAAATTTTGGAAGAAACCGTACAGCACCTTAAAACATCAACCTGCGCCCTTGACACACTTCCCACATCTTTTTTCAAAAGTGTGTTAAACAGCTTAGAAGCAGATCTCCTAGAAGTGGTAAATGCCTCACTTCTCTCTGGGAGTTTTCCAAACTCCCTAAAAACTGCAGTTGTCAAGCCCCTCCTGAAAAAGAGCAATCTAGATAAGACCATATTAAGCAATTATAGACCGATCTCAAATCTTCCCTTCATAGGCAAGATCATTGAAAAAGTTGTCTTCAATCAGCTGAACAAATTCTTAAGCTTGAATGGTTACTTTGACAATTTTCAATCTGGTTTCCGATCGCATCACAGCACAGAGACAGCGCTCATAAAGATAATAAATGATATTCGCTTAAATACTGATACAGGCAAATTATCAGTGCTGGTACTACTCGACCTCAGTGCTGCATTTGACACTGTCGATCACAACATACTTATTGACAGGCTTGAAAACTGGGTGGGGCTTTCTGGGAGGTCAAGTCCTAAAATGGTTCAGGTCATACTTAGGTGGGAGAGGGTATTATGTGAGTATAGGAGACCATAAGTCTGAGTGGACATCCATGACATGCGGAGTCCCCCAAGGCTCAATTCTTGCACCACTCCTATTCAACCTGTATATGCTCCCAATGAGCCAAATAATGAGAAAGAACCGAATCTCTTACCACAGCTATGCAGACGACACACAGCTCTACTTAGCCCTATCGCCTAACGATTACAGCCCCATTGACTCCCTGTGCCAATGCATTGATGAAGTAAATGGTTGGATGTGCCAAAACTTTCTTCAGTTAAACAAAGACAAAACTGAAGTCATTGCGTTTGGAAACAAAGATGAAGTTCTCAAGGTGAATGCATACCTTCACTCTAGAGGTCTAACAACTAAAAATCAAGTCAGGAATCTTGGTGTGTCTCTAGAGTCAGACCTTAGTTTCAGTAGTCATGTCAAAGCAATAACTAAATCAGCATACTATCATTTGAAAAATATTGCAAGAATTAGATGCTTTGTTTCCAGTCAAGACTTAGAGAAACTTGTGCATGGTTTCATCACCAGCAGGGTGGATTATTGTAATGGACTCCTCACTGGCCTTCCTAAAAAGACCATAAGACAGTTGCAGCTCATACAGAACACTGCTGCTAGGATTCTGAGCAGAACCAGAAAATATGAACATATCACACCAGTCCTCAGGTCTTTACACTGGCTCCCAGTTACATTTAGGATTGATTTTAAAGTATTATTACTGGTATATAAATCATTCAATGGGCTAGGACCTCAATATATTGCAGATATGCTCACTGAATATAAACCCAACAGATCACTCAGATCATTAGGATCACATCAGTTAGAAATACCAAGGGTTCACTCTAAGCAAGGAGAGTCTGCTTTTAGCTACTATGCCAGCCGCAGCTGGAACCAGCTTCCAGAAGAGATCAGATGTGCTCCTACAGTAGTCACATTCAAATCCAGACTCAAAACACATCTGTTTAGCTATGCTTTTACTGAATGAGCACTGTGCCACTGTTCGTCCGACTGTTTTTACTGTACTTTATTTTATTTCTTATTCTAAAATGTTTTAATTATTCTTATTTGTTTTGATTATTTTATTTTCTCCTATGTAAAGCACTTTGAATTACCATTGTGTATGAAATGTGCTATATAAATAAACTTGCCTTGCCTTGCCTTGCCTATGGTCACATAGCAACGTTACAAATATGACAAATGAAAGCAAATATGTATTAAATAAATAATAATACAATAAGTATTAATAAGCGATGCATAAGTGATGCAGTTTAATTTTTCACCACAGATTTACATTGGAAAATTTAGGAGTTTTGTGGAGCTCTGACACACGCGCCTACTGAAGTCGTGCGTTAAATTTGAATAGGTCAATTAAGCGCACTTTACGACTTAAAATAGTCTAAAAATTCTTAACAACATTACTGCAGAATGCTGAACACATTTACCATTTATCATTGTTTCTATAATGTCTTAAGTCAAAATGTGTTCTAGTGGATGAATATTTTGGCGAGGCACTGCCACACCCGCGGCTGACTGACTGTTGTATTCAGAAAGAAGATCTAAAGTCTTAATACAGGCAATTGGTTGATAAAACATTTATCAAAATTAAGATACAATTTATACAAAACGAAAATCTTTTTTAAAAAAAGTATTTCTACAAAACAAAACTCAAGTGGTCAAAATAATGTTGTCTCCATGTCTCCAGAAATATTGCAGCTTCAGCGCTTATCATTAGCTTGTGAACGTGTGAAAATAATTTCCAGTAAAGGACAATGTTGCAACAGTCGTTGTTTAGGTATCTTAAACGCGCACGTACAGTATCTGAGTCATCGCTGCAAGCAGGAGATGAAGGAAAGCTGAGATCCACATCACCTACCTAGCACATATTCGTCTCTGCCACCCCATGCTATAGTGCTAGGAGGGCGCCAGCGCCTCTGCCTATCCCATGATTCCTAATAAATGCAATTTCAACTATTTCTGAAGTGCTTCTTTTATAAAGAACACCGCTTTTTCTTTTATCTGGAAACGCAGCCCATGTATGATGCGTAATGGAGATTCCAAAAGCGCTCTTCTCTGGTCAGAACCAAGGAGAGCGATCGCGGATAGGTCCGTCCTGACTCCATATGCACCGAAACTTTTTAACAATGCCACAAAATATTTAAAGAGCATCAAGCTATAACAATCTATATTATGTAGGCTACAGCCTACAGATATATTAGTCAGTAATTTTGAATTTAGCAAAATAAACCACACAAAGTACAGTGGTGACAATCCGTTATGAATATGAAGATTGTTGCATTGTATCCTATCTTCTATAAAGATGAATATGATCACGTTAATTAAAAAATAAGCACTTTAATGTTGTATAAATAAATTTACAACTTTTGTTCTGTTAGATGTGTTTTGACTACTTTTTGTGTTGTATAATTATATCAAGATGAAGTTAAATAAAATAAAATAAATACAAATAAAATATATATATATATATATATAATATTAGAGGGACCTCATTGCTTAAGTTTGCCTGGGGACCCCAGTGTAGGTTCGCGTCTGGGTAACCATGCACCATAGAGGACTCCAGGATAAGCATTCCCATTTGAGTAGCCTGCCTAATTGAAAGCGTGAGATATTATAAACCGCTTGAGCGATTCATTCAGGAAAAGCAGCTGCTTGATAAAGTGGAGTTCACGAGTTCACACTTACCAATGATTAGAGAATAAAAATGGTTATGCGTATTTGGCGTGCTGTCCGGGGGGAGGGCTCCGAGCTCGGAAATTGGGCCCGAACCCAGAGTACTCCCCCCGTATCTCTGTTTAGGAAGATAACTAGGCAAGTGTGAGGAGATGGGGTGGTGGAGGGATGCTGAAAACTGTCGAGGAATATGGGTGAGTTGACTGTGTGTATTTATAGGCTTTACTTGTGCTGATTGAGTGGACCAGTTGATTACTGATTGCTGACAGCTGGCTGACTTGATTGTTTGATCATTAGAACGTGTTCCTCCCGAACCTTGTTAATAAAACATCAATTCACGAGTTCACACTTACCAATGATTAGAGAATAAAAATGGTTATGCGTATTTGGCGTGCTGTCCGGGGGGAGGGCTCCGAGCTCGGAAATTGGGCCCGAACCCAGAGTACTCCCCAAAAAGCAAAGTGAGTAAAGGACAGCCGCCTGCTTAAAGACCCCCCGAAAAGAGCGCAGAGATTGGCGGGCTGGCATTTCAAGGAGAGCCTGGTAGTTTTGGCTGGGAGAGTTTGCGGTGTCCGACGAGAGTTCAATGCTTAGGGTATCGGACGGGTAAGTATGGATGTTCGAACGGGAGGGTTCTTGTGGCAATGGTCCCAGCATCAGAAAGGGTAAGCCTCACCAGTCCTAGGGAGCTCTCGCGGAGTCTGCTGGGAGATCAATACTTGCTGGACGCAGAAATAGGAGATATATATACTCGACCGGGAAGGCTGACTCTGGGTCCGCTGGGAGATCAATACTCGCTGGACGGAGAGAAGAAAGAAACTCGACCGGGAAGGCTCTCGCTGTGTCCGCTGAGAGATCAATACTCGCTAGACGGAGAAAGAGGACGTATAAATACTCGACCGGGAAGGCCGTCTCTGGGTCCGCTGGGAGATCAATACTCGCTGGACGGAGAAAGAGGACGTATAAATACTCGACCGGGAAGGCCGTCTCTGGGTCCGCTGGGAGATCAATACTCGCTGGACAGAGAAAGAAAAGATATAAATGTTCGACCGGGAAGGCTCTCGCTGTGTCCGCTGGGAGATCAATACTCGCTGGACGGAGAAAGAGGAGATATAAATACTCGGCCGGGAAGGCTGTCTCTGGGTCCGCTGGGAGATCAATGCTCGCTGGAGGGAGAGAGAGAAGATATAGAAGCTCGACCGGGAAGGCTCTCGCTGTGTCTGCTGGGAGAGAAATAGAAGACACGGATACTCGAAAATGTGTTTTTTTTTTTTTTTTTTTTTTTTTTTTTAACCAATGAGGATTTGGTGGGCTTTTTTGATATGGAAACGATTAGATCTGATATAGGTTTGGAACGCGTCTGAAGACCATCTTCCAAGCGCTTGGATCTGTTGCTGAGAGAGGCCTTTTTGGGCTGCTGAGGTTGCTGCTCCGATGCGGAAGGAATGACTGGAGAAATACTCTGCTGGGATGCCTGATAGTTGGAGAACAGATTTTAAGTGTTTTTGGAACCAAAAGCGTGTCACAGGTTTGTTAGAGTCGTCGATGAACAGGGGTTCGAGAGGGGATTTAGCATGAGAGTTTCTCAGTTGGAGGTAAGCTAGTATAGTTTGGAATGGTTGAATTGGTGACGAGAGGTTGAAAATATATATGAAGTGGCCTTTTTTGGTTTGATCTGTTTTGCTTTGTTTAATCAGAAAAGATATTGTATCGCAGTCAAGCACTGAAAGATCTGAGATGTTTGGGTGGATTTTTGGGTCGAATCTGGAAGTGATTGCCAGTTCAGAGCATCTTAGGAAACCAAAAAAGGCTAGAATGAACATGGCGTCGAGTGTGCGAGAGGTATTAAGGGATCGGTAGCCTGTGCGGAGGGTATGAATGCATTTAGTAAGAATATCTAACGTTATGGGTTGTCTGGTATCCGGGCGGGTGGGCTGGGATCGTTGGATGCCTTTAATTAAGAGGGAGGTTTGTGAATTATTTATTTCCGGTGAGGGGGCGCCGTGAATCAATTTGTGAAAAAATTGGATGCCACTTAAGTAGCTTTTGATGGATCCGACTTGAAGGCTTTTAACGCTGTTAAGGTAAGAGATGAAGGAGGTTATTGTAAGGAGGGAAAAATCAGGGAATGGTGTGTTATAAGAAAGGTGGAAGGCTTTAAAACATCTCCATGCGGTCACATAGGATTGGAGAGTTCTGGGGGAAACTGCTTGGAGAATGGTGTCGAGCGATATGTTGAGGAGGGATTTTTGCGGGTGGGTTATGGGAATATTAATTCCGAATAATGAGGTACTGGAGTTGGGAGCTTGTCTGCCTCCGGAGCAAGCATCCTGAATTTCTGAAACATAAAGCGAGACAAAGAGTCAGCAATTTGGTTTTTTGACCCAGGGATGTGTTAAGCAATTAAGATAAATTGATCACATGCGGAAATCCAGATTAGACGTCTTAAAAGTGGCATCAGTGCGGGTGAATGGGAACGGCCTTTATTAATGCACTGGACTGTAGCTTCATTGTCACAATGCACTACAATGCTGCTAGCAGTCCATTCTTTCCCCCACAGGAAGGCTGCTACTACGAGAGGGTAGAGCTCGAATAATGCAGAGGACTGTAGCGTGTCCTGTATTTGGGGGGGCCACGTAGACGCGAACCAGCGTCCTTGGTAGAACCCTCCAAAGCCAACAGAGGGGGCTGCATCTGTGAACAGCTGGATGTCGATGGGGGAGGAAATTAGATCCTTATAGAAAAAGGATAGGCCGTTCCACTGTTTAAGGAAAGTTATCCATAGCCCGAGTTCGTCGCGGCATGCTGGAGTTATGGAAATTAGATCCTCTAGTGCGTGGACTGAAGACGCGAGAGAGAGGAGATGAGAAATGAAAGGGCGGCCTTGTGGAATAATGCGCATGGCGAAGTTTAAGTGGCCGAGCATGGATAGGAGTTCGCGTTTGGAACACTTTGGACTGTCCACGAGGGTAGATGAGATGAGGATTATTCTATCAATTTTTTCCTTGGGTAGGGAGGCCTGGAATCGAACTGAATCTAGATTAATGCCAAGGAACTCGATGGATGTGGTGGGACCCATGGTTTTTTCCTGGGCGATGGGGATTCCGAGCTCGGAAAATACTTTAACTGTGAGGATCTGGGCTGCTGGAATGGCGCCGGGAGGCGAAATTATTAGAAAATCGTCCAGCAGGTGAATGAGGTGAGGAATTGCGTAATTGTTTGACAAGATCCAGCAAACGGCTTCAGATAGCATGTCAAAAATTTTGGGGCTGCTTTTGCATCCAAAAGTTAAGCGTACAGCGAAATAGAATTTCCCATGCCAGCGCACGCCGAATAAGTGCCATGAATCCGGGTGGATGGGCATTACTTTAAAAGCCGAAGTGATGTCAATTTTAGCGAGCCAGGCACCCCGACCCACGATTTTTATCAGGTCGACTGCATGATCTACGTCGTGGTATTTGAGAGAAAATTCGTCGAGTGGGATCAGGCTGTTAATGCTTGGGAACAGAGATTTATGTGGAGCTGACAGATCGACTATGAGGCGTTTCTTACCTGAAAACTTTCTCGTAGCCACTCCAATGGGGCTAATGCGAAAAATTTTGAAAGGAGGCTCGTCAAAAGGGCCAATCATGAAGCCTGACTCGACTTCTTTTTTAATCAGGTTGTCTACCACGTCAGGCTCGGCGAGAGCCGATTGGAGATTATCGCAGATGATGTTTTGGGAGAGCGGACAAACCACTCCAGGTTTAAAACCGTGTTGTAGGCCAGACAGCAGATATTCGGTGAAGTCAGAGTCTGGGTGGTGAGCTAGTTCGATGGAAAGGCGAGAAATATTCACAGGAGTCGATAAATAATTTTTAGATCTTTTATTGACATCTTTATACACAGGGCATACGGGACGGGCATGAGCACCGCCGCAGAAGCTGCATATGTGTAAGTACCGACAACGCTGCCTGGTGCATTTGCCAATGTTAAAATTGTTGCATGGCTGTTTGTTGTCTGTAAGTGCTCTGGAGCTGAATTTATTCTCGTGTAGGTTGCTAGTCGCCGGTCTTGGTGTGTAGCTGGTGGATTTGACTGGTGCTGTTTCAGGGCATGGGGGAACGAAGGGGTTAACTTGGGGGCACGATGTTGTGGAATGTGTCACTGACCTGCAGACCGCGCAAGAAATATTCCTGCAGCCAAGGAAAACTCTGCTGTGTAAGTCAGTGTCTAGTGCTCCCCAGTAAGGGCATTGGTTCCACTGAGAAACCCTAACGGCGCATTTTGCTGAAAAGAGTTTGTGGTATGTGTAAAAGTGCCCTCCCCCGTAGGACAACGCGAGCTCGGCTATCAGCGCTAAATAGTCATTCAGTTCGCGTCGCCTATGAGGGAAGGCTGAGCAAATGATGTCTGTGAAGTGGCTGAAAGCAATTGAAAACTCTGAAAAAGAAAGTAAACGTGACGTATGTGTATTTTGATTTTTTAAGGTTACTGAAAAATCCCCGCAGTTTAACTGACGGTTGGAATCGGATACGGGAAGCAGAGAAAGTAAATGTGAGAGATCTACATCCGCACCTGCCAGAATCTGTGCTCGGATGTTTTGAGTCACCGGGGGAGGCTCCAGAGCGACGGCGTTTGGTGGAACTGGCATCGGGGTAGCTGTGAAGAGAGAATATTGAGATTTGGCATTTAGAAGAGAGCTGTAAGGGAGAGAGGCCTGGGCTGCGACTATCGGCGGAGGCAGCCTCACGCTTAGGTCGGCCTGTGGGGTTTGAGAAGGAAAATTAAGAAAAGCACCAGGGGGAAAAGGAGGAAATGGATGAGATGCCTGAGCCCGTGTTGCAAGCGGAGGTGGTCTTGCACTTGCTTGGGCTGCAGGCCACTGAAAAGGGGAGGGGTTAGCAGTAGTCGCTGGAAAATGGTGGAAAGTTTGAGCCTCTGCCGCTAGCGGAGGCAACCTCACGCTAGCGTCTGCTACAGGAGCCGGAGGCCACTGCAGAGGAAAAGGGTTAGAAACAGCAGGAGGAAAAAACTGGGAAGCGGAATGTGAGCCGGCGGGCCCAGCTGTGTATGGCGCTGCGGCGGGAAGCGCCGTGTTGAAAAGCTGAGGTGAGGCGGGAGGCGAGCGAGGTCTCGTGGCGGTGGAATCTGGAGCGCGACCCAGGCTCGCAGAAATCCTGGCGCCCCGGGCTGAAGCGCGCGGCAAACCGGACCTTGCACGGGAAGGTGGCGAGTCGGGCGTGGCGAATTCGGGGCCTCGCGAGAATTTCCCGGCCTGCTGGCCGCCTTGGAACCTGGGGTGGATTTAGGAGAGATATTTGAAGATTGTAAGGTAACATACAGGTTGTAAAGTTGCGCTTTAGTCATCCTGCGCGATGGCTGGATATCAGAATTCATCAGTGCTTGTCTCAGACTCAAGACTGTCCACTTTCCAATAGGCGGAATCGTTGGCACGGCCGAACGATAGGAGGATGCTGGGGAGGAAGCTGGAGTCCTCGCCGGTGGAGGTGAGGGTAAACCTCGACGTCTTGGCGTGCGAGGAGTTGTTTGTATTGACCGGCGCCCACGAGATGAAACGTGGGGCTCGGAGGCGGTATCAAGTGGAGAGGTTGTCCTGGGGCCAGCTGATGGCGGCGGAGCATGGTTGAGCTCGTCATCAGACGGTGAAAGTTGCATTTGGGACATCTTTTTAGCAGAGCAGTACACCAAATGCTGAAAACTGTCGAGGAATATGGGTGAGTTGACTGTGTGTATTTATAGGCTTTACTTGTGCTGATTGAGTGGACCAGTTGATTACTGATTGCTGACAGCTGGCTGACTTGATTGTTTGATCATTAGAACGTGTTCCTCCCGAACCTTGTTAATAAAACATCAATTAATGGCGATTTCAAATTGTCCATAAACTCAATTTGTGATGGCCACACAATGGACAAGACTGAACAATGCCTTTATTCTGGGGGAAGACATTTTTTTACCATCGAAGAAAAAATCAATTGGATGGATGGCACTACTAGAAGAAGAAACAGGTAAGACATTTATATCTCATACATTACAAAAATGAACGATTTTTCATGAGCAATGTTAGGTATAATATAAGACGAATAAAACACGACAGTTTTAAAACTGGGAAATATATTGGGTATATTTGCACTTCAACATTTTTAAATACATTTTAAAAATAATACTAAATTATGCTCACAAAAAATATGTATTTGAAAAATTTACTTTCAGTATATGGTGATAAAATGGTAGGCCTATGCTTTAATTAAAATAATAATAATATTATAATAATAATATAGGCTAGCTACACACACACACACACACACACACACACGAAGATATACTCCAAGGTGCATTAATTAATTACTGTATTGGGTACGGAACCCAGTTTTTTTTTTTATATTAAATTATAATATAACTTAATTATTAGTATTATAACGCAATATATCATTATATAAATATACATAAAAAAATAAAATAAATAAATAATAAACGTTTAAAACCTATGTCACAATTTTTAAGCCTGGCAGAAGGCATATAAAAACTGGGGTCTGTGAACATCGCGCTCACACACAGCCCGCTGCCCGACTCTTTGATAGGGCTGTTCGATTCTGGATTTTTTGGAATCGATTCCGATTCCTGTTATTTTCGATTCTTTTTTTATTACAAATACCAACACAGTGTCTAACATGGTTGTGTCTTACCGTGCCACACAGCAAGGCTCTCTACACCGCAATGGCGCCACCAGGGGGTGGCTGGCCGACTCCTGGCCACCCCAATGGCCAGTATAAATTTTTGTAGCATCAGTTATGCATTTTATAAATAAGTCAAAAATATTCTTAAGTAAAAGAAGACGGGGAATTATGTGTCGTGACGTGCTTTTTAAGTGCCAAATGGTATACTGTTACAGCAGCTTTTTGACGTGTCTTTGCCACGTTTTGACAAGCAGGGATGCAAACAGCGCGCTTTTCGGCGCCTCCCGCGTTTGGGGAGACGCGCGCGCAGTCGGAGACTTGCGCTCTTGGAGACTTGGAGCTATAAACAAGGCTTTATGCAGCGCAGCGCTGCACACTGTGACTCCATGTTGCTTTGAGCACATCATTCTGCACCCGCGAATCCCGCGATGCGCATACACGCTGTGTGTGCTCTGTTTTTCATGTTATCATGGGTTTGCGCACTGAAATATTAGGCCTATTAAAAGCCAATATATTTTGTTATACCTATAGCCTGCTCAATACATTTTAAATAAGCATAATTTAATTGTATATTATTTCTTTGTAGTGTAGGCAATATATGCACTTCTGAATTCCTGACATTACAGTTTTTCTCAATTGCTAAAACACTAAACTCTATTGTCTGAACCAAATGCTCAGTTGCCTGAACCCACTGATTGAATCAATCACTCTTTTGGCAAAACTATAAGCACTTTTCACCTGTTTAGACACAACTTGCCAACACATTTTCATTGTGATGCACCCGTAATGCATAATGGTGAGCACTGGTGACAAAAGTCAAACACAATTAAAGCACATGTGTCACCACTTGAACACAACAACTCAAAATTGATCACACTTGTGGCTAATGATGTGAGGGTACATATACAGTAAGCCAGTTCAGAGAGCACTGGTTTGTGAGGCCCTACAATGGATAGAAATCTGAGAGGAAGAGTTTGTGTGAGAGGAGGTCGAGGTGGTCAGCGAAGACAAAGAACAGTAATATCTGATGAAATCAGAGCTACTGTGATTGACCATGTTCTTGTCCATGGTATGAGCATTGAGCATGAAGGAGCTGAACAAAGGGTACAACCAAACATCAGTAGATTCACTGTGTCCACCATAATCCGAAGATTTAGAGAAGAGATGTTGACAGCAATTACTGTGACATACTATATACTGTACCACAGTATACTGTAAGTAAATATATGTTTCAGTACATTACTGTACCAATGTACTGTAGTATTGTAATGTAGGGTTGGTCTAACTGTTTGTGGTCCTAGTATTCCATGTATATTTTTGTACTTTATTTTTACATGGGCTTACTGTACACAAGGGGCAAACGCATAAGATTTCTGTTTGTTTTTACAAGTGCTACGTGTAAATGCACAAGATTTATGTTTTGTCTTTTTGTACACCCCTATGAAAAATTTCTGGAGGCGCCACTGCTACACCGGGCGTGACAAAGCGACCGCTGCAAATCCATTTGTCCTTCCTATTAGACGTATTGCGCGAGTGCTGCTTGGTCATAAATAGAACGAGGCATTTGCTTCGGGGATTTGTCACGTCGTGCTTCCTGTGTCAGCTGGTGTAGACAGTAGACACAGTGTAAAGACTAGGAATATGTTCACCATGTACATATGCGGTAGATTCTATTTACATACCTACCTACACACACACACACACACACACACACACACACACACACACACACACACACACACTTATGTATGTGGATAGATAATTTTTATTTATTTGTTGTACATATATTTAATAGAGTAGCCTATCATAAAACTATAGCTAAAATTCCTCATGCAAATTTTAAACATACAAACTTTTAGGCCTTTATACTATAAACTTTGTTTTAGGCCTTTATACATATAAACTTTTTTTAGGGCCTTTACACCTATAACCTTGTTTTGGGGGGCCTTTAAACATAGAACCTTTTTTAAGGCCTTTACACATATAACTTTTTTTTAGGCCTTTACACATATAACCTTTTTTAGGCCTTTACACACTCATCATAGCCTCGACCAATTACATATTGTAATGCAAAAACATCATCTGTTTCACCTGAGAGCTCTTAAGACAAGAGCGACGTTTTGAAATAAGCTCGCCAGACTTTGAAAATACACGCTCGCTTGGCACAGATGTTGCCATTATGGCCAAGTATTTTTTTGTAAGTGTCTGTAAGTTTGGGAACTTTTGTCCCTGTTCTTTCCAAAAGTCCAATGCTGAAGACATTCTGCTAACATTTGGCTGTGAAAGGTACAATTTCACTTCAGTGAAGGTATCCACGTTGGTGTTTATTTGCTGTTTTACCTGAGAGAGAGAGAGAGAGAGAGAGAGAGAGAGAGAGAGAGAGAGAGGAGGAGAGAGAGAGAGAGAGAGAGAGAGAGAGAGAGGAGAGAGAGAGAGAGAGGAGAGAGAGAGAGAGAGAGAGAGAGAGAGAGAGAGAGAGAGAGGAGAGAGAGAGAGAGTATAGTGGCGCCTTTTCTCTATGGAACAGAATTAAAACACTCTATGTTTACATGGACAACAATACTCCAATATTAACCTGATTAGCCAAAGCCAATACTCTGATTAAGAAACTACCATGTAAACAGTAATTTCTAATTACCTTAATCCGGCTAAAGTCATAATCGAAGTAAAAGCAAATTGAATTAAGATGTGGAGGAGTATTCCTATTAATACGAAGTGACTCGTACTTTGCTTTGGGGTTAATTAAATTGAAGCTTTCGTTAAATTTGAAAATGAAACAGCCAAAACTGTTTATTATTGTACGAAGACAAACTGTATGTTGATAATTCTGGAAGGAACGTTGGACTGCATAGCATGAAGATGTAACGACGCGTGCCTTTAATCGATCTGTAACATGTAAAACAGAATAATCTAAAAGTAATTCATGTAAACACCTTGATCAAAATATTGTCTTATTCAGAATAAGGTCAATAATTACTGCTGCCCATGTAAACATAGTCACTGATAGCATCAGTCTCCATACTGTACTGGTTGTTTTTTAAAAAGCAGTGTAAGAAAAATCTTGCCTATTAATCCCTGAAATCAGGAAGGAGAAAAAAAAGAAAAACACATTCTAATGTTCTCATTTATTAACAGTAGGGGTGTGTGACAAAACATGAGATTGGGTTCACAAGAATGAGAGAATCTTTTTGGTGTATTTTTAAGAAATCCTCAATGATAAAACTGGAAAAGGTATATTTGAAATGTTATAACTAATCATCTTGTAATGAATATCATTTCAGTTCTACTTTCTGAGTATGAATTATCAAATGCATTGAAAGACAATATTCAAGCAGTGTAAAAGGTTTTGCCACAAACTCAACTGACTGGCTTCTCTCGATTCAGACCAGAATTTTGAGCTTCCAGAACTTCTGATTGAGGCTGCACATGTTTGACCTCCTAAAATTAACTCATTTCCACAAATTGAACATTGAGAAAAAAATTGAATAAAACTGAATTTTTATTTCTATCTTATTAAATGCAAACAATAACATTTAACCCTAACCCAACCATAATCAAAGTACTCTCTCAATATTCAAAGTGCAAACAGAGACCAGAGCTACACAGCCCAGCCTAAAATAGCTTTGATATCAGAAGCTTGTGCTGGATGAGCAGAGCAGACGTCTAAAATAGTTTACAATTGAAGCGACCGTTATCAAACTGAATTAGGTTTTCAATTCTATAAATAAAGTTTTAATAAAAGAAGAAAAAAAGGCAGTGCTGCAGTGGACACCGTAATGTAGGCCTATGTAAACAGTGGCATATTCTATGCTAATTTCACGCTTTGTCATGGTGATATCGCAAGATCTCATTACACACCCCTAATTAACAGTTATTCCAAGAATCTGATGACAAAATCTAACCTTCAAATCAAAATCAGACCACACACAACTAGCCTCAGTTTGTTGCATGTGCAGTGAATCAGAAGTCGTTGCCTCGGGTTGACATTCTGCATTAAGCTGGCTGGCCTCGGATGTCAACGCTCGAACAGCGTTGTCTGCATTTGTATCCATGCCGAATGCTAGTTTTTTAAAACGAGGATCCAGCAACATTGACACTGCAAGGAATCTAAAGTTGTACATTTGGCAAATTAAACAACTTTAGTTATAAATTGATTAATTTTAGTTTATATCAGTAACTAATCCATACACACCTTGTTGATTCATAGTCGCCACACCTTTTGTCCGAGCTGGAATCCAAGCCGGAATCCGAGCCGAAATCGGGGCGAAATCCTCCCCCCGGACAGCACGCCAAATACGCATTAAACTTTAACCCCTCTAATTGTATGTAAGTGTGAACTCGTGAATATAATACAAAGTATGGTCACCTCAGTTGCATCAGCCATTGCAGTCCAGTCCTGGGGGAAAAACATGGGTAGGTCCATGTTGCTCATTGCAGCAGAGAGGGGTTCCCGGAGGTTAAAAAACCTCTCTAGCATTAAATAGGTGGAATTCCACCTAGTTTCAACTTCCTGGAGAAGGCGCAGTTGGGGCATTTTCAAGTCTTTCTGCAAGTTGTCTAGCTTCTCCTTTGCTGCGCAACTGGATCTAAAAAATCCTACCACTCTCCTCACTTTGGATCTCAAGTCATCAAGTTCAGTGACTGCAGCAAGGCTGTCTTTTACAATAAGATTGAGAGTGTGCGCAAAGCATGGCAGATGTCTCATGTTCATTTTTTTTACTGCTGCAACCACATTTGCTCCGTTGTCTGTAGTTACACAAAAAACTTTGTCCTGAAGACCCCACTCCAGAAGGATACTGCGGAGGTGTGTAGCTATGGCATCAGCTGTGTGTCTTCCTTCAAATCTAACAAAGAAATAAGATATACTCAGCACAGATTATTTATTATGCACATAGTTCCCTAACTGTTAAATCTGAAAAAGTGTAATTTCTACAGAACGAACATTATCAAATGGAATTTAAAAAAAATATTAAGTTTTCAAAATGACTTCAATTAACTCCCATCAATTGTACTATAAATTCGGCCACTCAAAAGTTTTAATAGGCTAATCATAAGCCAACAATAATACTGTGTATCCTACTCATTAGGATACACAGTCTGCATGTTTACTCCGGGACTGCAGAAATAATTTTTTTACCAGTTAAAAAATATATTTTACCTTTCAACCTCCAGTAACTTGGTCTGCAGAGAGAAATCATCAGAAATATAATGTGCTGTCACAGCAATATATGATTCCATTGCAATAGATGTCCACAGGTCGGTTGTGAGACAGACACTTTGTACAGCCTGAAAAGAAATTAATGTAAAAACAAGTTTTAACCTGCTCCATCATTTTGACCCACTTTGACACAGGAACAGATTTAGGTTTTTAAGAAATTAATTTAAAAATAAATGTTTAAATAATTGTATTTTAGAATCACTCATAATAGTCATTAGAATGATTAGAAGACATTTGTTTTATTTGAATGAAAATAAAAATGTGTCTGGGCCAAAACGACTCAAAATTATGGAGCAGGTCATGTAGTCACAATTGACTGCACTGTTATTTGACATGTTAATAAATAAGAATTCTGTCATTTACATTTATCAGTATATGGTGATTACTAAATGATTAATCAAATTATGAATATAGCCATTTAACATTTTGCATTTAGGAAAGCATAAAACAAATTAACATTGAAATAGAGGGGAAATAATGACACACAGGAAAAAAAGTTACTCAGACGTACAGTGAGCTGGTCCTTCAGAGCTTGTTTTTCTTTAGAATACCTTTCCAAAATTAATTGTTTTGTTGTTTGTCTGCATGGAATTCTGTACTTTGGATCAAGTGTATTAACAAATGCTCGAAAACCTTTATCCTCCACAATGGATAGTGGCTGCATGTCCTTGATTATTAGCTCGATTAGCTTTTGATCCAGTTTTTGTTTGGGAAGACTTTGAGCTACAATGAAAGGACAATCATAAAGAAAACAGCGAGTCAGATAAAAGAAAGACATTATAAATATTATGTGCAAAAAATAAGCACTATTATTGCCATACATCAGAACATTTTTATGGGATGATTATACTGTATACTTGCTTGCTTAGTTTCCTACACCAAATAATCTTACAATAAATAATTTGAGTAAACACCTACCAGGGTATGGCATCCTTGCCCCAAACTGTTGCTCAATTGATGGCTGGATCAAACGCTTTTTTGGGGCAGGTTGAGTTTCTCCCTCCCCATCCTCCTTTTGAAATTGCGATTAGGAAAAATAAAAACCCTTCCTGAGTTAATGAGGCTAGGCTACCTAAATCTGACTAACCACAATCGTTAATACAGTTTGATTTACATTCCCGTCTTTTAAAGGGGAACTGAAACGAACAAAATATAATTCGATAACATGTTGTTTATTAAAATTGTAAACAAATTAATTCAAAAATAATGTTCAAAACAAAACATATATAATAATAATAATAATTCATTACATTTATATAGTGCTTTTCTCTGCACTCTAAGCGCTTTACATAGAAGGGGGGAATCTCCTCAACCACCAATGTGCAGTGCTGAATGATGCGACGGCAGACATATTGCGCCAGAACGCCCACCACACACACACACACACACACACACACACACACACACACACACACACACACACACACACACACACACACACACACACACACACACACACACACACACACACACACACACACACACACACCAGCTTACTGGTGGAGAGGAGACAGTGATTAAGCCAATTTGTATATATAAATGGGGATGATTAGGAGGCCATGATGGACAGAGGCCACTGGGCAAATTTGGCAAGTTTCCTTACTATATATGGTAAATAACTGTGATAGATCTAACGGTACATTTAATGTAATTTTACTGTAAAATACCGCTAAATTTACAGTTTTTGAAAGTGAAAAAGAACAACTCATTGTATAATTTACAGTGAAAAACCGTAAATTGACATTCCCACAATTCCCTGCGTGACACTTCACATTTGATGTATTTTTGTTGAAATAACTATGTTTCTTCTTAGTTTTCTTAGTTATTTTCTAATCAGTTATGTACATTAGAGTTTTATGTTACATTTAATGTTGTTAAATTAATGTTTATTGCATTTTAAAATTTCATGTTACCATGATGGTGTTTGGTGTTTGTGCGAATGACACTGTGCAGCTTCTTTGAATAGAGCAACACAGCCTTGCCCACAGTCATTGACTTTTACATTGCGAGACATTCTCTGGAAAGACTGCCTCCTTGTCGTTTATTGTTACTAACAAAATAACGCCGGAAACCTGGCATGTGACAAGGAGAAAGAAGCAGGCTCTACAATGTAAAGTATATGGAGACAGTTGGGCTGTTTCCCCCGGAATGTGTTCGGTTTAAATACGCTCTGTCTCTATAGACGTCACTCACAGCTGACGTAATGTCTCGTTCCCGCCTCAGGGGTGGCCTCAGGGAATCGAGGCTACGATAAGATCCCCCTTGTAACAATTTCAGTAGTTTCAAGTGTCCTACCATAAATAACAATGATAACACATCATTTATTAGGGCCCAAGCCCAAAGGGCGAAGGCCCTATTGTTTTCCTAAGGATTATTTATTATTATTAGGGCCCAAGCCCTAAGGGCGAAGGCCCTATTGTTTTCCTAAGGATTATTTATTAGGGCCCAAGCCCAAAGGGCGAAGGCCCTATTGTTTTCCTAAGGATTATTTATTATTATTATTATTATTATTATTTTTCTTCTACCTTTTGGACACTTTTGGAGGCCTTAACATGCTCAAAAACTCCTGAAACTTTGCACACATGTCAGAACCCGCGGCCATCAGGGCCGGGCTGAAGATGGTACCCGGGCGTGGCAGGGGGGCTCGACAGCGCCCCCTGGAACGGGGTCCGAAAACATGGTCCATAAATCAAACACGCTTGCATGTAATAATATGAAACTCGGTACACATGTAGATCTCATCGTTTCATATATACTTCGCACTCTAACCTTTTACCCCAGCCCAACAGGAAGTCGGCTATTTAGGCTTGTTTGGAAAACGCATGCAAAGGAATGTGAAACACTCCTCCTAGAGAATTCAAACACACGGCACGAAACTCGGTCAGCGTGAAGTCAAGACACTGAGGATGAAAAATTGCCAGGGGATTTTTGATATCTCGAACGGTTTGGCCGTGGCGAGGAAACGAAATTATGGCGAGAAACGTGAAACAGGAAGTGTGTTATAACTACTGCATACATTAACTAATCTTGATGAAACTTCAGCAGTGTGTTCGTTGTAAGAGCCCGATCACATGGATGTGACTATTGTGAGTCAAAGTTATAGCGCCACCAACTGGCAGCAGGAAGTGTGTCACTTCCAAAATGCTTTTAAATCACCCTCTTATTTTTACCCGATTTGCTTCAAACTTCATGTGCATAATGTAGACACATGCCAGATGTAGACCTGTGAAAGGATTATTGATATCTTAGACACTGTTGCCATGGCAATGCATCAAACATTAATATTCCTTTTTTTAAGCTTTTTCATGCTTTTTTATGCTTTCGGGCACTTTTGGGGTTCTTAACGTGCTCGAAAACTCTTGAAACTTTGCACACAGGACAAAACCCGCGGCCATCAGGGCCAGGCTGAAGCTGGTACCCGGGCGTGGCAGGGGGGCTCGACAGCGCCCCCTTGAACGGGTCCGACAATTTGGTCCATATATCCAACACGCTTGACCCTATTTGCTTCAAACTTGATGTGTATAATGTAGACCCAAGCCAGATGTAGACCTGTGAAAGGATTGTTGATATCTTAGATGCTGTTGCCGTGACAACGCATCAAACTTTAATATTCTTTTTGGATACTTTTGAGATTCTTAGCGCACTTTTGGGGCCCTTAACATGCTCAAAAACTCTTGAAACTTTGCACACGGGTCAGAAACCGCGGCCATCAGGGCCGGGCTGAAGCTGGTACCCGGGCGTGGCAGGGGGCTCGACAGCGCCCCCTGGAACGGGGTCCGAAAACTTGGTCCATAAATCAAACAGGCTTTACCTGATTTGCTTCAAACTTGATGTGTATAATGTAGACACACGCCAGATGTAGACCTGTGAAAGGATTGTTGATATCTTAGATGCTGTTGCCGTGACAACGCATCAAACTTTAATATTCTTTTTGGATACTTTTGAGATTCTTAGCGCACTTTTGGGGCCCTTAACATGCTCAAAAACTCTTGAAACTTTGCACACGGGTCAGAAAACGCGGCCATCAGGGCCGGGCTGAAGCTGGTACCCGGGCGTGGCAGGGGGGCTCGACAGCGCCCCCTGGAACGGGGTCCGAAAACTTGGTCCATAAATCAAACACGCTTGCATGTAATAATATGAAACTCGCTACACATATAGATCTCATCGGTTCATATATCCTTTGTACTTTTACTTTTTACCCCAGCCCAACAGGAAGTCGGCTATTATCGTTTGTTTGGAAGCGTATGCCCCTGGAATTCGATATACTAATCCTAGAGAATTCAACCAATCGCCACGAAACTCGGTGTGCACGAAGTCAAGACATTGAGGATGAAAAATTGCCAGGGGATTTTTGATATCTCGAACGGTTTGGCCGTGGCGAGGAAACGAATTTATGGCGAATAATGGAAACAGGAAGTGTGTTATAACTTCAGCATACATTAACTGATCTTGATGAAACTTCAGCAGTGTGTTCGCTGTAAGAGTCCGATCACATGGATGTGACTATTGTGAGTCAAAGTTATAGCGCCACCAACTGGCAGCAGGAAGTGTGTCACTTCCTAAAGGCTTTGAAATCACCCTCTTATTTTTACCCGATTTGCTTCAAACTTCATCTGTATAATGTAAATACACTGCAGATGAAGACCTGTGAAGGGATTCTTGATATCTTTGAAACTGTTGCAGTGGCAACGCATCAAACTTTAATATTCTTGTTTGATGCTTTTGATGCTCTGAGTCAATATGGCAAGCCGTTTTAACATTTAATCATTTTAACCTACTAGTCTCTTTTTTCATGCTACTAGTACTTATTTTTTAGATACTAGTATCTATTCCATTAAGTAATAGTACTTATTCATTAGCGACTAGTGCTTATTCTTTAGTACTAGTGCCTATTCCTTAGATAGTAGTGCTTATTCTTTAGATATTCTTTTGAATACGTATTAGTAGCTAATGAATAAGTACTGGTATCTATTTAATAGGTACTAGTATGTAATGACTTAGAACTAGTATTTATTGAATAAATACTAGTATCTATTAATAGGTACTATTATCTAAAATGTCATTTTCTCTCTCTCTCTCTCTGAGCCAATATGGCAAGCCGTTTTAACATTTAATCATTTTAACATACTAGTCTCTATTTTCATGCTACTAGTACTTATTTTTTAGATATTAGTATCTATTCCATTAAGTACTAGTACTTATTCATTAGCGACTAATGCTTATTCTGTTTAGAATATTCAAAGTGCTTATTCAATTTGTATGCTTATTTATATTTTCAGAGCAGAAAATCAGATTTTTCTGCTTATTCAATATTGCATCTAAAAAGTGACTTGACGTGTGTGTGTGTGTGTGTGTGTGTGTGTGTGTGTGTGTGTGTGTGTGTGTGTGTGTGTGTGTGTGTGTGTGTGTGTGTGTGTGTGTGTCTATGTGTGTGTGTGTGTGTGTGTGTGTGTGTGTGTGTGTGTGTGTGTGTTGTGTGTGTGTGTGTGTTTGAGAGAGAGATTGTGTCTGTTACAGTGACAAGAGTTTTTAAGCCTTGTCTTTTTGGATATATATATATTTTTTATAAAAAAAAAATGTGCATACAACCCATGTATTTTTAATGTATAGTTTGCTTTAAATAAATTAAGATTGTATGTTTGGTAATTGAACCTAAATAAATGTAAAATGAATGTGTTATATTTCAGATCAATATATTTGTTTTCCTTCATTTTAATCAACACTAACTTTATTCTCATCTGAATTATAAATAACTTATTTCTGTATAAAATAAAAAATCCCGAATAATCCAGACCAACCAGAGCACACTATTTCTACAACATCATCAGTGCTGAAGCGGGACTACCAGAGCCGTTCGGCAGATAGCGAGCAGATATTTTGTGTCACGTCGTGCACAATAACCCTAAAGGCACCAGGGTGGTGATGCCACCGGCTTTATTTATATATATATATATATATTATATATATATATATATATATTATATATATATATATATATATATATATATATATATATATATATATAAATAAATATAGCTGCGAGCAGCGATGAAGGGCCAAAGCCGGCGGTACCGCCACCCTGGTGCACCAGGGTTGCGGTGCCACCGGCTTGGGCCCGTAATCGCTGCTCGCAGCTATATTTTTATTTATTCCCTTTGAATTTAATACATTTTTTGTTTATTTTGAATTTTGGAGGGAAGGGGGACTGCTCCCATAAGATATAATACATTTACAGTATTTACTGTATATATTTTTCTCGTGCTTCTATGGTCATAATTACTATGTTATGTTAAAATACATTAAACCTGCACAACAAATAAATATCAATTAAAGCTGCTCAGTTTAAGTCCAGAATGAAGTTTGGTCAACAGTAACAAATATACAAGGCAAGCAATTGCATTCAATAAAACATTTAATTATATATTATAGGGAGAGTGTAGGTAAGTTTTCCTTGAATGTTCTGTCTTCAAAGAAACTCGTTCGACTTCCTACAGGGAGAGAAAAATGACAGAAAGCAGGCCAGAAAAGTAATACAAGTGTTCACAATAGCCATTACATCGAAGCTGTAGGATGATCTGGAGACCTGCAGGTGAATCGAGAATCAGTCAAACGCTTAGCCATACATTGATAACAAATGCATTCAAACTCCACGCTATAAGTATATAAGTAATAATATAGTTACTTGGATTTTTGTGTGAGAGCATTCCCCTGCCAGAAGCAGAGCGTGTCGGAGACCTGGTCTTGAAGAAAAGCCTGTTGCTGTTAGACAGAACTGGTGGTAGTGGTAAAAAAAGGAAACAGTGTTAAAGTTAATACATTGAAGGCCAGATTAAATACACAAATAAAGCCTATGTTTCATAAACATTTTCATGAGGTTGAAAGTGATACACACCCACAGTTAGGTCAATATAATTTGAAATTAAATGAGAACAAAAATATCTATATCTATACAAACCACTATTATTATTACACAACATTATGGAAGAAGCTGCTGGATAAATATTTTGCTCATCCAACAATTTTTTATATTTGTATTGGATTATTTAATATAAAGCTCAGCCATACATTCTGCTTTTCTATGATGTTCAGGATTTTTTATACTGTCATAGAGGTGTAAATTCATTCACATGTTTTAGCATTGAGGTCTTATTTGTGGGGGTGCTGCTGTACTTGCTTTATATCCAGAAGTATTTCTAATATGCTGACCACCTCATGTATGTAAATAGGGCTGACAAAAAAAACTGAATACAATGTAGTAGCCTACAACATCACATTTAACTATAACCTCAGTATTGAAATTACACATCATTTCTGACTGGTAAGTTAGCTAACGTCAGTGAGGTGTTCGTCATGTTACACACAGAGACGTCTGTCTGCCACGACGGGCGCCATCGTTACGTAGCTGCAACTATTAGCCTATCTTCCAATAAACATGAACTAAAGTTGGCTACATAAATTTCAAGATTCATGAGAGGACGGCTAATGCGTTAAATGTAAAACAAAAAAAATACAGTAATGTCATCTACTTACTGTCACGTTTCAGTGTGTTTAGTTCTGTTTTGTGATCTTGTTTTCCCCTGTCTTGTGTGATTTTTGGTTCAGTCCTGTTAGTTTTCCCTCTCTGTCTGATTACCAATTCTATTCACCTGTTTTCAGTTAATTATCTCGTTTGGTTCAGTTCATTTAAGCCCTGTGTTTTCCCTCAGTGTTTGTTGGTCGTTGTCTACGTATGGTTGTGTATCCTGAAGTCCTGGAGTCTGTTATTTTGTTCCTGTTTGTTTTTGGATGTTTTAAGTTTGTTTAATAAATCTATTGTATTGAAGCCCTTGTCCTCGTCTTCAGCTACCTGCAGCAACCCTAACAGAACGACCAACCTAGAAAAGAAGAACATGGAGGACTGCTTTTTCCAGAACGGTCTGTGGGCCTCACCGCCGTGGCCACCCGAAGGGGCCTCACCGCCGTGGCCACCCGAAGGGGTCTCACCGCCATGTCCACCCGAAGGGGGCTCACCGCCATGGCCACCCGAAGGGGGCTCACCGCCATGGCCACCCGAAGGGGTCTCACCGCCGTGGCCGCCCGAAGGGTCTTCACCGCCGTGGCCGCCCGAAGGGTCTTCACCGCCGTGGCCGCCCGAAGGGTCTTCGGCGCCGTGGCCGCCCGAAGGGTCTTCACCGCCGTGGCCGCCCGAAGGGTCCTCACCGCCGTGGCCACCCGAAGGGTCCTCACCGCCGTGGCCATCCGAAGGGACAGCTCTCCCCTGGCCACGCCCACAGCCTGCTCCGCCCTGGCCATGCCCATAGCCTGCTCCGCCCTGGCCACGCCCACAGCCTGCTCCGCCATGGCCACGCCCACAGCCTGCTCCGCCCTGGAGGCTTCCCGGACCTGCACCATGCCCTCGTCAGCCTCCAGGGCGCGCACCATGCCCTCGTCAGCCTCCAGGGCGCCCACCCTCCCACCCCTTTGGATGTTATACGGCGCGAGGACGCGCCTTCGGGGAGGGGGGAGGTACTGTCACGTTTCAGTGTGTTTAGTTCTGTTTTGTGATCTTGTTTTCCCCTGTCTTGTGTGTTTTTTTTTTTTTTTTTTTTTTTTTTTTTTTTTTTTTGGTTCAGTCCTGTTAGTTTTCCCTCTCTGTCTGATTACCAATTCTATTCACCTGTTTTCAGTTAATTATCTCGTTTGGTTCAGTTCATTTAAGCCCTGTTTTCCCTCAGTGTTTGTTGGTCGTTGTCTACGTATGGTTGTGTATCCTGAAGTCCTGGAGTCTGTTATTTTGTTCCTGTTTGTTTTTGGATGTTTTAAGTTTAATAAATCTATTGTATTGAAGCCCTTGTCCTCGTCTTCAGCTACCTGCAGCAACCCTAACACTTACCAGCGAGCGTACTTCGGAAACACTGAAAATGAATGAGGTTCAGTGCTGGACATCTATCGGCAGTTCCACGACACAAGTTACTTCCGCATTCCAAAGTTCCCATGGCAGTCTATGGGAGTGTCGTAATTGTTTTTCAACGGCTCTGACAACGAGTAAAATCAAACCCCGCCCAGCAACCGATTCTAAATATTTCATTGGGCCAGACAACGCTGAAATAATCATCCTACCCTAAACCACACTCTGTCACGACTGCATCCATTTATTTAGTCAGAACTTTATTTCTTTACAAGTGACGTGATTGTGTTGACAAATGAAATCAGCTACAGGCCGCGGTATGTGTTAAACATTTATTTTTAAAAGAGGAGTCGATTCCCCTTAATGGAATCGATTCCAACCTTTGGAATCGACTCTCAATTCCCAACGCCGAGGAATCGATTCTTTTTGGAATCGATTCCCAGCCCTACTCTTTGACACCTGACTCAACTATAGTGGACATCCCAACTGTCAGTTTCTCTGAGGTAGGCTAGGCCTAAATGTCTTTTTAATTAACGATTTTATTTAAATTAAAAACACAATACAAAATAACATATAAAATATGTACATGATAATTAGCCTGGGTTTCCCCATACTGCCTTACCGCAGCGCGATTCAATTCACGCTGAAAGGCAGTCTGGATACCATGGCCAGATTTTTCGCCTCATTTAGGGAACCAATCACAGAACGGGATCACAGAACGGGGAGGGAACAGCAAGACGATGACGACATATGTTGGCTATGAGCATTTGATAGACATTCTTAGCACCCAATAAACAGCGCCGGGCATTCGTAAACCACGCCTCAAATACGAGAAAATGTACATGTGGTTCCCAGACCCAAGTCTCAACGAGAATTGGGTCTGGCGTTAGCCAGGCTACATGATAATAATAATAGGCTAATAATAATAACAATATGGAATTATAAGGACAATAGGCCTATTATAGCCTTTGAGCGAAGTTTTCTCATGGTAAAACGGCCGTTTTCACAAGAAATTTAATAAATTGTCATAATATTGACGAACTGTCTTTTCCAGTATTAGTAAATGTACCACATTTACTCATACAACTGCTTTTCCGTCTTTTTCTTTTTCCGCTATATCGTCTGCCCTGCTAAACGCCGTTAATTTCCGTTAAATACCGTTATGTCTATGTGACGTCATTTGGGCTAAAGGAGTAGCCTATCAATCCTATTCAGATAATGTTTTAGGCTTATGTGTCTGTCATGTTAACATTACTTTAAAATAAATTATGAATGCAATTATTATCAATATTGTATACTTTATTTGAAAATTAACGGGCCTTCTCAAAGGCTGCAGCGCGCGCGCCCCTCTGGCAGCGTCCGCACGAGCGCGACGGTGCCGTCATTGCGGTGTGGGCATGAGACCCCATTTCGCGTTGATGTGTGACTGTGCACTGCAGTTTTTGTAACTTTGCGCACAACTCTGCTTCCAGAGACGCACGATCTGGAATCGGCCGATTCTGGCCGAACATTAAAGCCAGCACACAGTTTGCACTTGTCTTAATGAATTGCTTACATTTACAAAATGAGCCTATAATGGCAGAAATAAGCCTTTTTGGTGAAAATAAATAAATAAATGTTTAATAATGTTGATGAAATACATTTTTATTGGTTTTCTTTATAACAAAACCAGAACAAACAATAAATATATAAATACATTGTAAATACACTGTATACAAAACACACACACACACACACACAAATTAAATAAATAATTATTATTATTATAGAAATTACACTTTTTAATGCACAACCGGCTAGACAAGTCACAATTCAGGCATGAATCTAGTATCATCTATCCTTTGAAGTACCTCCCACGTCAACATCTATGTGATTTCCATTCACTTTATGCCTCTTTTCCGTGCTTTCCAGACCCTGCCAGACAGACAGACTAGCATGATGTCATCTCAGAAGGTAGGCTTGTCTTGCAAAAAAGGTTTTCAAATTTACAGCATATTGCTGACATGCCAGAAAAAGAAATCGATTTCACAGCAATGTGATAAGTTTATTGTTATAACAAGATGTTTTTCACCTTATAATGTGGCGTGAAAGATCGCTCTATTTGCCTCAAAATTAATGATCTTTAAGTTTTCTACTTAAATTACATGTGTGAACCCATTTGCAGAGAAAAAAACACATAGCTGTGTCACACAGCTGGATGCCTGCAGAAGCTAGGAAAAGAGAATACAAACGACTATGGCAAAGGGTGCAAAGGAAAATAAAAAATGTGCACATTAACGCAGCTGGTCCTAGTACTGTGCTAGACAGTGAAGCACACAATCCCAGGGACACTATGCCAATCTTGAACCCAGGCCTAAAAAATGCAATGACTGGAGAATCTGATAGTGACAGCGATGAAATGTTGTTTGTCAATACTGATATCAATGCAGTCAATAGTAACACATCGCTACAACATACAATGGCAGAAGACACAGAGAATATGGTTCTTGAATATTCCGGTAGCGACATGGATGAAGAGTTTGAGAATACTGCCAACATTGATATGCCCACTGAAAATTTAGCAGAGGAGTTAAAGAAGTGGATCAATGAATATAATATCAAGCACAATGCTGCAGACAAACTGCTAAAAATTCTCAGGGATCAAGGGCATAAACACCTGCCATCTACTACTAAAACATTATTAAAAACGGATCATGTTGAAAGCCAAATGGTGTCTGGTGTGGAATGCATTAAATTAGGAGTGACTGAACAATTAATCATGTGCTTGAATCGGTATCCCAACAAATATGCAAGAGACATCACTGAGCTTGAGATTTCCCTCAATGTTGATGGACTGCCACCCTTTAAGAGCACTGGTAAATCTTTCTGGCCTGTACTCTGCACAGTACATCTAACACCAGCAAGCACATTTCCTTTGACCATTGCCCTTACTGAGGCCAAGCCCAAATCACTGGACTTCATTAAAGTCATTGCAGATGAATGATTTTAATGAATGGCTTTGCATGGGGAGAAACAACAATCAATGTAAGATTGAGATGCATTACATGTGATGCACCAGCAAAAGCCATGCTGAAGTGCATGAAACAATTCTCAGGTTACTATGGCTGTGACAAATGCACCCAAAAAGGCAACTGGGAGGGACGCATGACGTACCAACAAGTGGATGACCTCACTTTGAGAAATGATGTCTCATTTAGAGAGCAGCACCAGCCAGAACATCATCATGAAAATGCTGTGTCCCCTTTCAGCAATCTCCAAATTGACATGATCAAGTCTTTCCCTGCTGACTACATGCACCAGTGCTGCCTGGGAGTGATGAGAAAAATGCTCCTACTATGGTCACGGGGTAAGTCGGGGCATCGGCTATCGCCGGCTCAGCTGAGGGAGGTCAATCAGAGGCTAAGGAATTTGAGAAGTGACATACCCCATATGTTTGCCAGAAAGCCACGCAGGAGAGGTGGAAGGCCACTGAATTCAGACAGTTTATGCTCTACACTGGCAAAGTTGTTCTCCGGGGAAAACCCTGTACAGTCATTTCATGGCCTTTAGTGTGGCTTTGTGCATACTAGTGTCTCCACAGTTAACACAAACCTTCAATGTGTATGCCCATGAGCTCCTCACATATTTTGTTGAACAAGGCCGGCACATATATGGGAAAGAATTCCTAGTGTACAATGTGCACTCACTGCTTCACCTCACTGCTAATGCCACCACATACGGATCATTAGACAAATGCAGTGCCTTTGGGTTTGAGAGCTACCTGCACCAGCTGAAGAAGATGGTTAGATCAGGAAACCATGTTCTAGTCCAAGCAGCAAAACGGCTTCAAGAACGTTCACAGATTCCATTACAAACAAATGACGAGAGACCAATCCAATTGAAGCATCCTAATAATGTTTACATTGTTAGCCCAACATCCTGCTGTGAAGTTTTGGAGAGGACCAACTCCGGAAAGCTCTTATGTAGAGTCTTCTCGCACTTAACGTCATATCTTCATGAGCCATGTGATTCAATGATCTATGGGGCCTTTGTATGTGGTCCATCAAAGATGGAGATTCTGGACAAGACAAACTTGCAAGGAAGGGCAATGATCCTTGAGGACGGGCATGGACGCAGAGTTGTCTTGTCTCTCCTTCATGGCCTTGATTAAGGAAATATGAAAATATGTACATAGTTAGTATTATTTTTTTCTGACATTGCTTTAATGTCTTAACTTAGTTTTCATATGTATTGGCCCTCTTTTCTAAGGAATGTATGTTTTTCTGTTTGTAATGTAGGTTGGATTTTACATAGTTATTTTTGAACAAGAAAATGCAATTGCTGTGGCGCCTGCATTATGGGTAGAGGAGGTGAATGGGGTAAGGGTACATGAACGCGCACACACACACACACACACACACACACACACACACACACACACACACACACATATAATTAATACCGGAAAAAAATAAGATGTGATTAACTTTTCCCTGAAATGTTTTAGGTTCTGATTTGCTACTGGCCCCGTAGAAATGCCGATGCCATGGCAAAGGCCTACCAAAGGCCAGATAAGGAGCTCTGGAAGCAACATAAAATCCGAATACTCTCCGAGACTGGTGAGAAAACTGAATAAATATATAGCCATATGGAGGTACACTGCCTTTACATAGTAAAATGATTATAAAAACTATAAAGACAAGACATTTACTCTGTCCTTAGACAACTATAAGACAGCCAGAGAGCGCGCCAAAAAAGCTGTTGAAAATTCAAACGTGGACACTGAAGAAGAGGTGCAAAAAGTGCAGAAAAAAAAAGTACCATCAAAGTACTGGACAGAGAGCGAAGGTAAACACATGTGATTGCTTTTTAATGCATTACTCCGCTGATGATGTATAAAAATCATGCCATATACCATGCATGATTACAGAGATAACTACTGTATAAAAACTACTGTATAAAACTAAACAATATACAAACTGTATCATCCTGAATTAATAGAAGAATGTGAGATGCCTAGTGAAAAAAGGAGAAAAATGTCCACATCCTCTAAAAAGCGACCACCAAGCCTCCCAAAGCCGCCGAGTTGTAAGTAACAGATTTCACTTTCGGTGTAATGTCTTGTGTTGTGTTGATTTGATGGTGGTGTGTCCGGTGTCAATTAGTGAACAGGCAAAAGAAGTGCATTGCCAGCTGACGGGAACAGGCTATTTTGTGTGCAATACAAACAGATACAAACAGATTTCTGATGAAAATCCTATTTTAAAAATGTTTTCAATTCGGTGGAGTGTCTTATATTGTGTGAGTTGTAGGTTGGTATTTTTTGTCATGGCATTTTGTGTAAGTTACAATTCCTTGTCAAAATACCCAACTCCCCTGAACTATGCGTTTATCCCATGCTTTCAATGTCTGATCTTAGACAAACTACCTACTGACATCACAATCACTGCTCACTCACCTGAGGAAGATGTGCCAGCCCTGCCAAGCCTTTCAGCTCATAATCCTTTCCATGGTATGTATGTTTAATGTTGGGCTTCTATCCATCTGTTAAGATAAATGTTTGTTTTTTATCTTCAGTGAATAAAGTTTATGGTTGCACTTTTTTCATTACTGTCTACTATCCAAATTAGGCCATAGCTATTGCATCTGGCAACACCGTCATGTCAATGTCTATATTTTATTTCTTGAAGTACCACACATATGCCTGAATACTAAGCAAATAATTAAATGCCGCCCCGCCCCATTTCAATTTGTCAGATTTCCAGCATCTCATTGAGCAATCTGAGCAGCGGATGCTGCTCGCAATAGAGAGAATGTCGACAGACATTACAAATTCTATTGAGCGTCTGGTCCAGGCTATTCAACAGAATCGTCCTGGTCCGGCAACCATTACAGCACCACCACAGGAGACCATTGAGAGGCCCTGCAACACAGTGCAGGAGCTGCAAGCTTTAATATTAAAACTTGAGGGCCCAGAAGGAAAAACAAGGATGGTATGTTGATATAGCACAGGGGTCAGCAACATATTTGTCATAAAGTGCCATTTTTAAGTTTATGAGTTAATCACTGTGCCACAAAACACACACACACACACACACACACACACACACACACACACACACACACACACACACACACACACACACACACACACACACACACACACACACACACACAAGTAATTGTTCTTGTTTCTTGTTGTTTAGCATTTACTGTACATAAAATGATTATAAATCGTTGTTGTTTTTGTCAAACTGTTTGATTTATACGCTTAAGCATGACCCCATTTATATTAATTTATAATCTGTGTTTTAGTTCACACTATAAATAAATGACAGATCCCTGCTTTGTAGTATTTTATCTTTGAATGTGTTACACGTGCTTATTCCTGATTAAGGTTCTGCAAGAACAAGTGTGAAAGAGTTTCTGCAGTAACATTCTAGTTTGGTTCCCTAAAGGTCCTTGACACCAGTTGGGACGTTCTGAGAACGTTCTGAGAACGTCACATTTCCAAATAAAACACGGTCCCCTAAACGTTACTAGGCGACGTCCTTGACACCAGTGGGGACATTCTGAGAACGTTCTGAGAACATTACATTTTTAAATAAAACATGGTCCCCTAAACGTTCCTATAACGTCCTGAATGTTCTGTGAAGGTCCGCCAAATAACGTCCTCAGACCCTTTAAAGAACTCCACACCATGACCGTCTCGGAACGTTCCCGGAACGTTACTAGGCGACGTCCTTGACACCAGTGGGGACGTTCTGAGAACGTTCTGAGAACATTACATTTTTAAATAAAACATGGTCCCCTAAACGTTCCTATAATGCCTGAATGTTCTGTGAAGGTCCGCCAAATAACGTCCTCAGACCCTTTAAAGAACTCCACACCATGACCGTCTCGGAACGTTCCCGGGACGTTACTAGGCGACGTCCTTGACACCAGTGGGGACGTTCTGAGAACGTCCTGGGAACGTAACATTTCTAGCTGGGGTTACTATTACTAATTAAATCATGACCAAATACAACCAAAAACAAACGTTCGGTCTTGCCTGTGAAAGATAATTCCTCGAAAGCGGTTTTCAATTGTGTGGCGATTTGTATAGCCCCAAGCAGCGCACAAAACAGGCATTTTTCTCAATTACCGTTGACGTACGCTCCAGCGGCGAATAGGGCGTCTATGTATTATGTCTATGGGAGTGACAGGCTTTGAAAAATGGCGGCAGTAAAGGTAAAGGGCGGGTCTACGCGGGTGTGGAAAAAAAAACCTTTAAAGAAACGGTAAATTCGGGCACCTAACGTTACCTAGGCCTGCCATTATGTAGAAGCATAAACTCTTGCCGTCAGTCCACATTAACCACCTTTTACCAACATGATTTCACAGGAATATTTTGTCCTAATGTTAACACATTGACAATATTAGAAAACATGCTTACAGCCAGTCAGGAATAACATTATGTAACGTTATGGTGTGTTCACACCAAACGCGAATAGAGCGTCAAATACGCCTCTATCGCATCTAGTAAGACGCTTGAACATTTTGAGCCCATTCGCGCGTCTGTGTCACTCGCGAATAAAAAAACAACAACACAATTTCTTTCTGGCATACGTTTCCGTCATGTCTGAAATAAAAGATAATGCTGCTCTGTACTTGTTGTGGAGGTCCCAAATACGGAGGAAAGTCAAACGCCGACGTGTCTGTGTTCACAGCACCATCCAGAGGCGAACTCAACTCGGTGAAGTCTTCTTCAGGAACTGCGCCTGGATGACAGCCACTTCCAGCGCTATTTGAGAATGACGGGTGCCCAGTTTGATAACCTGCTAGCTAGGGTCGCTGACGCTGACATAGGTTGCTGACAGGATTTCTCGGATGCTCTTCGTTGATTGGCTGGCGCAACAAAGCGTCATGCGAATCTTCCGCTCGAGTTCAAATTTTTCAACTTGCGCGGAAGACGTTCGCGGCAAAACGCGTCGCCCAATTCGCGTCATTCGCAACCCCCCGCGCGAATGATGCGTCTATTCGCGTCTTTGCATTGACTTTGTATGTAATCTACTCGCGCAAACGATTAAATTCGCTTTCGGTGTGAACACACCATTAGACTTGGCCAGTCTAACGTAAGTTACAAGCCTAGACAGCAAGGAAGGTGAATCTACAATTAACGTTAACATTCGCAAAACTGTTTTGCTTTTATTCGGCTTTCACAAACTGAATTCACCACATTTAAGTTACACTTAAGGTAAGTCAACTTACTAACCTTAACGTTAGCTAACTTAATGTAAGTTAGTTAATTTAGTAATTTTAAACACAAACTTAGCATTAGCTAAACACATTTTTTCTATCAAATGTTTCAAAGTGTGATTATAAATTGCTTACTTACCGAAAATGCAGAGCTGGATGCAGCATTCAAAAGAGTGCATCACGTACGATTGCCCGCCTTGGCGCCTTCAGAACAAAATGGGTCTGCACATGCGCAGACCGGACAGTATGTGGAAATTAAATTGAACGTATTTTTTTCTAATTACTTTTAATTGAATGAAATTAACTTGTTTTAAACAAGGGCAGTGCATTTGAAAATTAATAATAAAAAATAAAATGGGTCTGCACATGCGCAGACCGGACAGTATGTGGAAATTAAATTGAACGTATTTTTTTTCTAATTACTTTTAATTGAATGAAATTAACTTGTTTTAAACAAGGGCAGTGCATTTGAAAATTAATAATAAAAAATAAAATGGGTCTGCACATGCGCAGACCGGACAGTATGTGGAAATTAAATTGAACGTATTTTTTTCTAATTACTTTTAATTGAATGAAATTAACTTGTTTTAAACAAGGGCAGTGCATTTGAAAATTAATAATAAAAAATAAGTAGGATTAAATAACACATTAAAATCAGTGAAATGAACCAGATAAAAACATGTAACATTTACAAGGGGTCAGAATCATTTTTTTCAGTGTGGTCATATTTGTATAAGCATATTTTGGCATCTTTTTATAGTCTCACGGTCACCTAACACAGATATATATTTTTATTTTTTAAAATACAATTTTAACTTGTTATAAAGTCAAAAACTTTATATATATATATAAAAAGGTTAAATTCGTTATAACAGTGGTTTATAGAGTTCAGCCTATATGCAGCCATTTAGTACTATTAGCCATCTAGTGGCTATTGAAATTATTGCTTTTTTGTTATTTTTATACCAACATAAGACACCAGGTGACACCAAAGTCACCACATTTTTAGGTTTTAGCTATCCTAAAACTCTCACTCACTCTTTAGGTTTTAGCTATCCTAAAACATGCACTCACTCTGTGTGTGTGAGGGTTCAGGGAGAATAAAACGATTCGTGGGACTCCCGCAAACTAGAAATATCTATGAATAAAACATACCGGTATAAAAACGAATACATTTTTATTCATCTGTTGCAGAAAAGCAACAAGAACAACTAAAACAAAATACAAATGATTTACAGGCCAGAGTTTCGTTTTATAACATGTTTGCAGCATAGCGATGTAGCCAATCAGAGATATATGTGTTGATTTCTTGAACGCAATGGCCTTAAGATAGACTCCCCCTCCCTGCTCAAAACGGACTTTTTGTTTAGAGCTGAATTCTGTATACTGGCAAATCCTCTAATTATAACAAAGGGTATATATTATAAAAGATTCATTGTGCAGTCAGCTTCATTGATAATAACAGAGATGTGTGAGATCGCGATGAACTGATGTCAGCTTTAGGAATTTTTAAGGTAGCGCACTTTGTGCATTCAGTCATGCCAAACCATGCACGCAGTAGCTGCTTGCTTTTATGTAATAACAGTGGTTTGTGTGTTTAATGCTTTAATAACAAATAATTTATCAGGAGCATTTATACTGATGTGTATGATGGCGACACGTAGGCTAACTTGAAAGTATTTGGAGGTGCAGAACAGAGGAGGAGGAGAAAGTAACATGGAAAGTAGTTGAGAACGTCCGTTATAACGACCCACGTATTAAAATGGTCGGTTTAAATCGGGCTCGGGCTCATGATTATAGTTAATGTGTCGGGCCGGGCTCGGACACAACGTGCACGGGCTCGGGTAGGGTCGGGCTTGATTTTTTGGGCCCAATCTAAGCTCTAAGTTGAGCACGGACACTCCAATGTTTGGGTAAGATGATGACACACACAACTGGATGTTAGCTGGCTGAGCAAGTTCAGCATCACTGAAGATTAAACATTAAAAATAGCACTCATATTCATGAATGAGTATTATATTATTAGCTTGATAATCGCTAGTAAAGCTAATTATTAATTAGCCATCATGCTAGGTTGCATGAGTGCTATTTTTAATGTTTAATCTTCAGTGATGCTGAACTTGCTCAGCCAGCTACCCATCGAGTTGTGTATGTCATCATCTTACCCAAACATTGGAGTGTCCGTGCTCAACTAAGGCAGAGGCGGCGGCATCTATCTGTGAACCGACTGCGAAGGGACGTGAACAATGGTTTAATAATGATTCATTCAGTTCGACTCCCAAGACAAGACGATGCTCACCCGACTGGCCAATAGGAACGTTCCAATAGGAAAAAAAGAACGTGGCCCCGCCCATGACACAATTTTCACAGCGAAAGCAAAATCCTGACACGAGAGAAAAAAATTGCATCGAGAGCAAAGAAAAGCGGTTTGAGAGAAACTTTTTTTTTTTGAGAAAATGTTTTCACACTGATAGCAAAAAAAAAGTATTTTGAGAGAGATTTTTTTCTCAGAAATAATTTTAAAAATTTCAAATTTATATTTTTTTTATGTTCTATGAGAAAATACTTTCAACTTTTTTTAGTCTCAAATATTATTTTTTGCTATTGATATGAAAACTTTTTCTCTCAAATATTCTTTTTTCTCTCATGAAATGCTTTTTTGCTATCAGTGTGATAACTTTTTTTTCTCTCTCAGATCATTTATTTTCTCGCATGTAATAAAGACACAATAATAGCTCCATAGATGTGAGGCAATATATTATACCAGTTCATTTATTTGATTATGTCAAAATAACAAAACACTTTTGGTGAAGGAGATGATCGGAAAATTAGATACCAGAATGGCAGCATCATCAAGAACATGGCACTTTATGTTATCTTTTTTTCATGGATGACAACCACTGCTTCTGCTGACTTTGAAATTTGTCCAGCTTTTTTTGGAGTCTTACGTGTTGGGGTTGAGGATGGTTGCAGAATGAACAAATTTTAATTGCACAGTATATTTTTTTCCCCGCAGTTTGGGCAGGTCTTTTTTTGTGAACCTCCAGCCATTTCTGAACAGAAATAGCTGGGAGTGAGAGATAGAATGAGAGACTACAACATAAAGAGTGATCAAAAGAGACAAGTGAGAAAGAGAGATAGAGAGTGGCTCTTAAAAGTGCCGTTGTTTTGATTTGTGTGTGTATATGTGTGTGTTGGTGGAGTCAAAAGTGTTGCAATAAAGCTGTAAAACCATAAAAAAAGCAAAAGATTATTAGAATAGTAGTATTCTAGTAAATTGGCATTTCTTAATTGTTAGGACAGAGTAATTGTAGTACAATACAAATCAATCCTTACTGTACAAATATCAGATTTGTACCACATCCACTTGACACAAGCAAGTACCTACACAAATCTATTTTTATTTAGGCCTACAAATAATGGAAACAGTGGTCATCTTCTGTCGTTGTGTAAAATGCGTCTCATAATATCCACTGCTCTTTTTTCTCAATGTCACAAATAACTAAAGTAACAATTACCCTCTTATCTCATGATGATTTCAGTGTCTTTTAAAATGGCAAAGTCTTACAAAAGTATGGCACCATAGTGTTACAGGATATTCTATCTATAAGTTAGTGGTGAGTCGTCTCTCTATTTAATCATGCATTAATTATATCAGGTATGAACGGTCATTGACATTGAGTCGCACTGAGCAGTCAAATCCTCTGGAAAGACTCCAGGTCCACTTTTTTATTCCAGCCCATCCCTGATTGTGTTAATTCTCCTTAGCTACACTTCTGACATTTAATTTGCACTTTTAATAAAACTTTAACCACTGCAACAACACGTTGTTAATTGTTTTCTTTTTGGTAGCTGGCAGTGCCACAATCCAACTGTGCCGGGGACAGCTGACATTTGGCTGGCTAGCTAACTACTTTGGTGGGTAGCCGTGTAAATGATAATGCAACACTAACAAATTCAACCTAATCTTCAGGGATAAAACGCTACACAGTTCGGGCTACAACTAAAGAAATAACAGCAATGGTTTTGCGTGCTTTTTACAAACAAACAAACAAACACCCCTTGGGTTGAGTTTCTATGGTTGAGATACTTACTATAGTCAGTAGACAGGTGAAATGAACGGTAAAAGCGCAGTGATTATGGGTAAGTAGCGTGCGTAACGTGACGTATCGTTGCCGTGGTCTTCTGTTTTCTGATTCATAATAATTATTATTAATAATATTCGCTGATATGACAGAAAATACATTTGAAAAAACATTTGAAAAAAATTAAATATCGTAAAGGGTTTAATAACGTAAAGGGAACAATCTATTTAACACAGCCTCGGGCCATTATTTAAAGGTGCCCTAGAATGTGAAATTGAATTTATGTTGGCATAGTTAAATAACAAGAGTTCAGTACATGGACATGACATATAGTGAGTCTCAAACACCATTGTTTTCTCCTTCTTATTTAAATCTCGTTTTTTAAAAACACCCCTGAAAAACTGGCCAATCTATACATAATACCTCTTTCCCACATGATTTTGTAAAACTATGTTGGGTGGACCTCTGTCCCGCTAGGGGGGTTCGGGGGCATGGTCCCCCGCAAGAAAATTTTGTACATTTTAAGGTTAAATGCATCAATCTGGTGCACTTTGAGAGCTCAAAATTAAGAGCTTTAACCGGCTTCAACCCATGAACTGTGAAATTGAACAAAGGAAAAGCATTGACTTGTACCTGGACATTAAAGAGGGCTCAAACATCTTTTTAGTTATGATATAGAGTCTCAGTCTACATTACATCATCACTGGTGTTTTAGGATGCCAAACATTTATTATAATAATGTAATAATGATTTATATAATTATTCCTATTACGTAAATCCATATCGCCTATAAATGTAGCCTACTGTATAAATGAAAATGAATATTTCAAAAGTATATTTTACTTACACTATTGTATAGGAAAATGACAATACTTTTGTCCTAATTTCTTCACTTGCAAGAAATAAACCTTTGAGCTTTTATTTTGGAGAAAACACCAAATCACCATGCTGATCGCTTGAGCAAAGTGCGCACTTTTCTTTAAATCACGCAGCACAAACAGAATGCCTTTATAGGCTACTTAATTACAGTCTTGTGCTGTTTTATAAAGGCACAAAGCCATATCACGGTTTTTATTTTAGTTCGTTGGCAAAATATAACGCTAGAGACCTTTATGGTATAGGCTATACATTTTACATCTGTGTTGGGAAAAGTGAGAAGAGAGAGAGTTCGGCAAAAGGCGGATTCGAACTCGGGTCGAACGCATCAAAAGCTGCTTTCAAGCACCTCACGCCCTCGCCCTATGCCACTGTAGATATTTAGTGCCTTTAGTCTTTAAAACAATAGATAAAGTAAACTATTAAAAATGCATAAAAAATTATTTTAATATTTTTTAGGTCGTGTGCGCTGCCGCGGAATAACACTGACAAGTCATCTCTATTCAGGCCATGTCCACACGGACACGGGTATTTTTATAACCGGAGTTTTTCCTCCAGCGTTTTTAAAAAAAATCCCGTCCACATGAAAACGCAAATACACGCTATCAAGCGCGGTCAAGAGCATGCCACGCCAGCAGGCGGCGAAATAACCCTAACCGTAAAGCCACGTTGGCCAATCAGAAGCCTAACAAAAAGCTATTACCGGTTCCGGTAGGCGCAAATCTGACGTCGAACACAGCGGATAATGGCGCACGCTCTGACGTCGCAAGGCAAAAACCCCGGTTTCACTGTCTACACAACAACACGTAACCGGCGTTTCTGAAAATACTCACCCTCAGCAGGGGTTTTCAAAAATGTTCGGTTTCAGTGCGTTTTCGTGTGGACGAACGGCCGAACCGCGTTAAAAAAGTCCCGGTTTTAAAAATACCCGTGTCCGTGTGGACGGGGCCTCAGTCTGCCGTAGTTACATTAGCTGATCTAACGTTACTGGCTTGATCATTCACACATGAAAGTAATCAGACTAACATATGGTGCGATATTTCAAAATATATACTGTAATTGAGTGTGTATGTACCATAAGCAATGACGTGTCGAGGTATCTCTCTCTCTCCAACTGTTTGAAGAACGCGGACCTGTGATTCCGCTTTGCGAATCGCAAATCAAGCAGTGATTGACAGCGCTCTGATCCAATGGCGTTGGGCATTGTCAGGTTAACAGTAAATCTAGCCCAATGATGTTGGGGGGGCACCAGGGGGGGCCAATCATATTCCAGGGGGGGCCAGTGCCACCCCGTGCCCCCCTTCTAGACACGCCCCTGCTCGGATCAAGCTACCAAGCAACACTTTCTGATGTGTAATTGTTCAAGTTCAGACAGGTAATCTTTCTCTCAAAATCGTTCAATACTGTTTATGCATCAGTAAGTCAAACCAGTGACTAAAATATCAACTTCACATCGTTTATTTTAGCTAGTAGGATGAAAAAAAACGTATTTAAATTGTGAATAAATTATATACAGAGAGCGTTCAAAGAACAATCTTTCCACACAGTGTGAGTTTATCTGGACAACTCGTTATGAAATCAATGACGCATGTTACTCAGCACAACGAAGCTCTTACTGTATGTACATCATCTTGTTTGCATTGGTGAAAGCATTAGAGAGAGTGCAGAAACTGCTTTGCAATGATAAGATCTTCATTCTCGCGATCAACAGACTGTCATCTGCTCAATGCTCATCACGGCAACATTTTATGTGATGGGAATAGATCTAAATAGTTTAAAAACATCTCACGATTCGTTAATCTCGATAGCTGTAATAGTAAAAACGTATAATATCTGTAGTAAAAGTATTCGAGAGAGTTTCACATGTAATGCGTAGCTACTTGTAACCCTTCACTCAATTTGATAGACACAAAGTCTGAGTATGGACCAGTTTGATCAGAAGTCTAAATTCGCCTGGAGAGAATAAGGAGGTCGCAACAATAATGACTCACTCACACAAGGTGTGATGTTTAACTGATTTGTATTTAGTTTGTATTGAATTCATAACTGGGAAGTATGAAAGAAGAAAAAAATAATAATAATATAGGAAAGAAGAAAAAAAATACAATTTGTACTTTTCAAATAAACAAAAATACTCTTATACACTTTTTTTCAAATGCCCTAAATGACTCAAAAGGTAAGTATAATCACTCGTCTTGTAAACACTATGTAAATTATTACATTAATCTCATTTGTTCCCTCTTTGTCTTACTCGCATTTCATTTTTTTCTTTGGGAATAAAGTAAAATAAAATAAATAAATAAATCAAATAAATTCAAATTTAGTCACCACCAGTAACACTGAATGCACCTTATAGCTGAAGATCTTAATTTAGAATGTAATCAAGTGTTAAATTCACCATTTGATACCTTGCTTCCAACTTTCAAAACAAAAATATAGAATTAAAGAATATATAAAAGCAATCACATTTGCAAAAGTTAGTGCAACAAAAAGAAGAAAAAAAAACAATTCTACCAGAAAGACTCGGGAGATAAGATACTGAACAATAATCCATTTTATTAACAGCCCAGCAAGCCATATATTCAATAAAGTTCTTTGGCGTAGGCCCCGTCCGTAACTCGCAATCCGAGGGTACGGATTCTGCATATCCTGCCTGAAGATGAAGGCAGGGGCGCAGCCGACCCCCCCCTTGGGGTTTTGGAAGGGACCGACCTGGTGGTGGTGGGGAGGATGGAGCGAAGACCGTCTTGGTGAAGGTGGGGATGATGGTGGTAAGTGAAAGCGTCAGCATCTGCGAACTCAGACGAGTGTAAGTAAGGATCTTTTATAATTCACGTATTAGAATGCGATTGGATAGATGAGAAGGTAATAGATGACGTAACAATTGAGTCTTCCTGGCGGAACTTACGCTACGCTTTCATTTCTACCAGAAAGACTCGGGAGATAAGATACTGAACAATAATCCATTTTATTAACAGCCCAGCAAGCCATATATTCAATAAAGTTCTTTGGCGTAGGCCCCGTCCGTAACTCGCAATCCGAGGGTACGGATTCTGCATATCCTGCCTGAAGATGAAGGCAGGGGCGCAGCCGACCCCCAAGAATGGTGGAAGAATAATCCGCTGGACGGAGCCCACCCCCCAAAGAACGTAAAAGAAAAGTATACCCACCAGCCGTATGTTAAGAGGTTCCTAAAATAGAAGAAGAAAAGAGTTAGCGAACAGCTGGTAGACATGGATGTATAAATTTCCATAGATAGTAGAGTTCCATCGAATCGTCGTGGGAACGGAACTCTACAATCTAAAAGTGGAGCCTGCTTAACTTTATATAAAATATACTTTTCTGCTGCTGAATTACATGAGACATTTATGCATTTTCTGCCGCTTAGAATTTTTTTTTTTTTTTTTTTATATTAATACATTTATTTATTTATGTTATATTATATATATATATTTATAACTATATTTGTTTTTGTTTTTTTTTTTTTTAACGAAACCACGCTGAGCCACACCGAGACGAGGCAACGCTGAGCCACATAAAACGAGGAAGGCCACGCTGAGCCACATAAAACGAGGCCACGCTGAGCCACATAAAACGAGGCCACGCTGAGCCACATAGAAACGAGGCCACGCTGAGCCACATAGAAACAGGCCACGATGAGCCACATAAAAACGAGGCCACGCTGAGCCACATAGACAAGGCCACGCTGAGCCACATAGACAAGGCTAAGATGAGCCACATAAAAACGAGGCCACGCTGAGCCACAGAGACAAGGCCACGCTGAGCCACATAGACAAGGCTACGATGAGCCACATAAAAACGAGGCCACGCTGAGCCACAGAGACGAGGCCACGCTGAGCCACATAGACAAGGCCACGCTGAGCCACATAGACAAGGCTACGATGAGCCACATAAAAAACGAGGCCACGCTGAGCCACAGAGACAAGGCCACGCTGAGCCACATAGACAAGGCTACGATGAGCCACATAAAAAACGAGGCCACGCTGAGCCACATAGACAAGGCCACGCTGAGCCACATAGACAAGGCCACGCTGAGCCACATAGACAAGGCTACGATGAGCCACATAAAAACGAGGCCACGCTGAGCCACAGAGACAAGGCCACGCTGAGCCACATAGACAAGGCTTCGATGAGCCACATAAAAACGAGGCCACGCTGAGCCACAGAGACAAGGCCACGCTGAGCCACATGGACAAGGCTACGATGAGCCACATAAAAAGGCCACGCTGAGCCACATGGACAAGGCTACGATGAGCCACATAAAAACGAGGCCACGCTGAGCCACAGAGACGAGGCCACGCTGAGCCACATAGACAAGGCCACGCTGAGCCACATAGACAAGGCTACGATGAGCCACATAAAAACGAGGCCACGCTGAGCCACAGAGACAAGGCCACGCTGAGCCACATAGACAAGGCCACGATGAGCCACATAAAAACGAGGCCACGCTGAGCCACAGAGACGAGGCCACGCTGAGCCACATAGACAAGGCACGCTGAGCCACATAAAAACGAGGCCACGCTGAGCCACATAGACAAGGCCACGCTGAGCCACATAGACAAGGCCACGCTGAGCCACATAGACAAGGCCACGCTGAGCCACAGAGACAAGGCTACGATGAGCCACATAGACAAGGCCACGCTGAGCCACATAAAAACGAGGCCATGCTGAGCCACAGAGACAAGGCCACGCTGAGCCACATAGACAAGGCCACGCTGAGCCACGCATAGATAAGGCCACGCTGAGCCACGCATAGATAAGGCCACGCTGAGCCACGCATAGATAAGGCCACGCTGAGCCACGCATAGATATGGCCACGCATAGATAAGGCCACGCTGAGCCACGCATAGATAAGGCCACGCTGAGCCACGCATAGATAAGGCCACGCTGAGCCAGGCATAGATAAGGCCACGCTGAGCCACGCATAGATAAGGCCACGCTGAGCCACGCATAGATAAGGCCACGCTGAGCCACGCATAGATAAGGCCACGCTGAGCCACGCATAGATAAGGCCACGCTGAGCCACGCATAGATAAGGCCACGCTGAGCCACGCATAGATAAGGCCACGCTGAGCCACGCATAGATCAGGCCACGCTGAGCCACGCATAGATCAGGCCACGCTGAGCCACGCATAGATCAGGCCACGCTGAGCCACGCATAGATAAGGCCACGCTGAGCCACGCATAGATAAGGCCACGCTGAGCCACGCATAGATAAGGCCACGCTGAGCCACGCATAGATAAGGCCACGCTGAGCCACGCATAGATAAGGCCACGCTGAGCCACGCATAGATCAGGCCACGCTGAGCCACGCATAGATCAGGCCACGCTGAGCCACGCATAGATAAGGCCACGCTGAGCCACGCATAGATAAGGCCACGCTGAGCCACGCATAGATAAGGCCACGCTGAACCAACAGAGACAAGGTCATGCTAAGCCACGCATAGACAAGGTTCGCTGAGCCGCTAGTGCTACGCATGCCGAAATGCGCATAGAAAGTCACTAGGCTGCGCAAAGCCGGGCCCCTAAGGACCGAATTGCCAGCGAGACGCAATGGCGAATTATTGTAGCTGAGACTATCACCAGATAGATAAAGCATGACACCACCACCAGTAGTTGCTTAGGAATTTACCTGAATCGTTACTGCATAGCTTGCTGAGCTTCGAGAATGATCTTTAGATCGGGTCTTATGTAAGACTCAAATGCAGAGGAAGACCATCTGGCCAGGATCTTGATAGCAGCGGTAGAAACGCCACGTTCAGCTGCTGTAGTGGCTGCACCAATCCTGAATGGAATGACCAGTATACTGGGAGGGAGATAGACTGCGGCTTTTGAGGACAGAACTGATGAGTCCTGAATCAGCTTAGAGAGGAGTGCTCCGTTAGTTAGGCTAAATAGAGGGGAATTTAATCATAGATGAGAAGGGACAGAATTTATTACTAATTTATAAATGATAATGTGACAGAGCCTTGAGAGTCATTCTTAGAGTTCTTGAGAAGCTAGTAAATTAGGTGAAAAACTTAAATCAGAAGAGACCATGGTGAAGTATTTAGCTCCTGGAGTGAATCCCCTGGATGCATGAGCCATGAACGCTGTAACAGACACAGCTACAATCTGAATACAACAATAGGAAAAGAGACCATTGCAGACGGAAGATAGTAAAACGGGGGTTGGATGGATTTGCTCTTCTAACTTGCTTAGTGTGTAATGTTGCCGTTTAAGCATAACCAACACCTAAGTTCAAGCAATGGGAGAATTCCATTAAAGGAATTGCTTTTTAAGATTACGACAATGCTGAGAGGAGCTAACGACATTCCTCCTGGGTTAGTGCCTCACAACCCTAGTTTTGCATGAATCTGCCCACGGGATATGATTTATAGATTATCGAGACATAAGCCAAACAGTGACTAGTGATAGCTACGCATGAGCTACATAATTCATCAACGACCATTCGGAATATTGTATATATGTTGACGCTTCTTGAGTCTCCATCTTGTATGATTCCTGTTGACAAAGCGAAACGTTTTAAAATTGACGTTGAGAGGTAATCGAAGCTGCAAAGCGAGCTGTTGAAACTCCAACCCCTGTGCCGGGAGCAGCAGCTCTACCCACATCCAAAGGGATAGACAAAAATTATATGCTTACTCACCCTTGAAATGACCATTCCAGCATGCTATTCAAAATTATCTCTGGGGCATTCCAAGCCAAACCCCACATACACATCGGAGACCCACCACATATCCTGCGAAAAGGGCACAATTATACACCCCTTTTTTTTTTTTTTATCTTTGTGGTGCAATGTGATTAGCAGGCGTTTATCGGAGGTTTACTACAGGACTTGATAAAACTAATATGACTGTTAGTTCTAAGGAGATAGCAGTTTTTTGGCTAAGTACATGTGGTCTTTGACCAGAGCATCCTTGGTCTGCATTTCCTCTGTCCATTAATGTGGAAATACCATCACATAAATTATTTATATCACACATAGTGGATTAGGAGTCACCAGGACAGGTTGAGTACCACAGCAATTGAACACATTTCCAATATTGAAGATCTAATTTTAAGTATTAAGGGACTTCTATGAATTAAGTAGGCCTAAATATGTTAAAAAAAATAGTTTGTGAATTACAACACTTGTAATTACTGCCACTGTAGAGATATCCACTACATTATGCATAACAGTTCTTAGGTAGGCTACTAAATTTTTTTTAATTTTTTTATTTTTATTTTTTTATCAATTACTCAGTTGTTAGTGGTTATTTGCAAATTTTCCACTATACTGTGGAATATCGGTGACGCAAAACTTACTACGAACATTTCCCCTTTAAGGTGAGCTATCCAGCCCCGTTGCAGTCTGCAGATCAGTAATTAGGAACACGCCACATGATCATCAACCATGGAGACCAATTTGAACTCTGCCGCTGGTGTAGTAGGAAGCAATAACGGAGAAATACTTACCTGGATGAAGTTTAATCATGATAGAGGGGACATATTAGCAGTGGCTGGTGAAGCGCCTACCAAAAACTTGAAAAACCGAGTTAAAAGCCTTGGAAGTGGATCTTGAACTTGAACCAGCGAGAGAAGATCGCCTCTCGTGACTTGCAGAGTTGCTGATTCATGTCGGTGGATCGTGATCTGCGGCATAATGGCACCCGTGCAGACAGCGAGGTTCTTTTGCTGGACAAGTTTGTTGAGGATGACATTGCAGTTCTCTTCCTGCCGGATTATCTTGGCTGAGCTGACGCTGTTGAAGAAGCTTTTGATGACGATCGTTGGAACTCGATAATAGTAAACAAGTGTGTCTTGAAACATGTTGGCTGCGACTGAACGAGAGCATAAGTGAAAGCGTCAGCATCTGCGAACTCAGACGAGTGTAAGTAAGGATCTTTTATACTTCACGTATTAGAATGCGATTGGATAGATGAGAAGGTAATAGATGACGTAACAATTGAGTCTTCCTGGCGGAACTTATGCTACGCTTTCATTTATATACAAAATTCAACTTAAATTCCCTTCACAGGGATTTAACCCTTTTTTTCACAAACGAGTTCAGTCTCACAGTCTCTCAAAGTTACATTCACACAACTTTGTGAATATGGTCGAAATCCTTAAACGACAATGATAGGTATTGTTCGTTACTCAGTCTCTCCTCTTGACTGAAATCCTTGCGAATGAACAGTGAAAAGACTAAGTGCTTTTAGTTCAGTTTCCTACCATTCCAAATCAGCAACGATACTCAATTCCACGCAATCCATTCACTGTTAGGTCCGTGCGGCTCGCCAGTCCCGACTCCTTCCGCGAACATGAGAGTCAGAACGAAAATCCGGAATCCAGGAACTCCGATCCAGAAAACATCAATTCACAGCCAGCACTCAGGATGATGAAATAATCAGGAAAAATAACAAGAAGAAAAAGACAGGAACAAGAGGAAAAAAAACCTGACCTTGAATACAAGGTCACAAAAAGAAAATCCTTGTTAGTTTTCTCCATAACATACACATATTACATCACCAATGTTTAACACAGCATCAAAATGGCGATCGCGTTTCATTACATACAACGTGCAAGCATTCGTTCACCAAATGTGGTTGTAAAGAAAAATACATTAATAAAATAACTCAAGCAGATTTCTCATTTATATTTCACTTATATAAACTTTTCATAAACATTTCACCCATATGAGATAAGTGTAACTCACCAAGACCTGATGAACTTGAACATAAAATCTGTTTTAGGTCTGCAAAACTCAGTTTCCACTCAATCTTCTGCTCCTTCTCGCAAAAATATGTTCTATTTAATGATCTCTTTGATATGTGAACGCACTATGCGTTAACAAGGCTGCTTCTCCGCAACTGCGTCACACATCGAGTAAACAGTCTCTTTTACATATATCTTCACTTCTCTTCTGCTATGTCGTCTCTGGACACATAACTTCAATACTACTCAGTTATCTGCAAATAAAACGTACTCGGTTACTAACGTAACCTCGGTTCTCTCTAGAGAGGGAACGAGTATTGCGTAATAGCTTACGCTACGGGGAAAACTCTTTTCATCGAGACATTGAAGCCAAAAAATTATCCTTAATTTTTAATCAATGTAAAGCGCTTTGCAGCAGCAAGCAGACCTTAGGCGAGACAGCTCGCGCGCCTATTGGCTGTCTTGCGGCAAAAGCAGCAGCCTATCAAGAGCCGCTCTGCGTGACGTCATGACGAATGGGGGCACTTCGCGCCCATTTCGTCACGTCCCGCCAGAAAGGGCGTGGTCTCGCCCTATAAATAAGCTCGATATCCTGCTATACACTGATTTTTCATCGCCGAAGCGAACCAGAGCGTATTCCAAGCACGGCAAGATACGCAGTACTCGTTCCCTTCTCTAGAGAGAACCGAGGTTACGTTAGTAACCGTTAGTAACGTTAGTAACTCTCGTTAGTTACGTTAGTAACTCTCGTACTGCGTAATAGCTTACGCTATGGGGAACACAGTGTAACACGCCGTGCTGATAGGGATCCAACACCACAGTCCCAGGGGCAAAGCCCGGGGCGCATATAGTGCATAATCACCACACACTCACAGAGAGTAAAGGAGGAGAGGCTGGAAGCATTTCTCCCTATAGATAGGCCCACAGGGGGCACCATATGACCGTTAAACCGGTGAAACGGTGAAAGCATTCAGCCTGAACTGGGTGGCCCTACTTGTGCTAGTACTCATGGAGCTGCTGCATCAGTCTGAACGATGCGCAGGCCAAACACTCAGCGTCCGAGCCGCACAGCGGGCAGATAGCACTGAAGTTTAAATAGCCAAAAGCTTAGCTTGTAAGGCAGGCACCTCCAGGTTATGTATTTTATAAATGTAGACGGCGAGGCCCAGCCCGCGGCCGTACAGATATCTTGCAGGGTGACCCCGCTAGACCATGCCCACGACGAGGCCACGCCTCTTGTGGAGTGCACCCTGACACCCAAGGGGCACTGCAGGCCCCTGGAAGTGTAAGCCAGCGCAATGGCATCGACTATCCATCTGGATAGGCTCTGTTTCGAAGCGGCAAGTCCCTTGGAACGCCCACTGAACGAAACGAAAAGCTGCTCGGTCTGTCTGAACCCAGACGAGCGGGACACATAAGCTCTTAATGCCCTAACTGGGCAAAGAAGATTCGCGTCCTCCTCCTCATTGATAACCGGAAGGGCAGACAGGGAAATCACCTGGGCCCTGAACGGTGTGTTGAGGGATTTCGGCACGTAGCCGTGCTTAGGTTTGAGTATGACCTTTGAGTCATTAGGCCCAAACTCCATACATGACGCGCTTACAGAAAGCGCCTGTAAGTCCCCTATACGCTTCACTGAAGCAAGAGCCATGAGAAACACCGCTTTGAAAGACAGGTGCTTCATGTCCGATAACTTGATCGGCTCGAATGGGGCCACCCTTCATGGCCTCCAAGACCGTGGAAAGGTCCCATGACGGGACTGAAGGGGGCCTGGGAGGGTTTAGCCTCCTGGCTCCTCTTAGGAAACGCACGACAAAGTCGGTCTTCCCTAGCGACTGGCCAGACACCGGTTTTGCAAACGTTGCTATGGCCGCCACATAGACCTTGAGTGTGGATGGGGTCCTGCCCTTATCCAGCAGCTCTTGAAGGAAGGACAGTACCTCCGTAACCCCGCAGTCTACTGGCGAAAAGCCTTGGGCTTGACACCAGGCAGAGAACACTGACCATTTCGAGGAGTAGAGCCGTCTAGTAGACGGAGCTCTAGCCTGCGCGATCGTGTTCAGCACTCCCTCTGGGAGGCTAGCGGGTACCCATTGATGGCCCATGCATGCAGGGACCACAGATCCGGGCGAGGATGCCAAATCGAGCCTTCCGCCTGAGAGAGGAGGTCTCTCCTCAACGGCACAGGCCATGGAGCAGCGCTGGTCAGCTGCATCAGGACAGGGAACCAAGCCTGGTTCGTCCAGAGCGGAGCTACGAGCAGCACTGGGCATCCGTTTTCCCTGATTCGTTCCAACACCTGGGGCAGGAGCGAGACCGGGGGAAAAGCATACAGAGGACAGCGGGGCCAGACATGTGCCAGCGCTTCCTTGTTTTTCGAGAAAAACTTCGGGCAGTGAGCGTTCTCGTGGGACGCAAATAAGTCCACCTGCGCTCTGCCGAATGTTTCCCACAGCAGCTGGACCGTCTGCGGGTGCAGCCACCATTCCCCTGCTGGTACATTGTTCCTGGACAGTCTGTCCGGTCCCACATTTAGGTGACCGGGCACATGCGCTGCTCTCAGCGAGAGCAGGCTGTCCTGAGCCCAAACCAGGAGGCGTTCCGTCAGCCTGTAAAGGTTTCGAGACCTGACGCCACCCTGGCGATTTATATACGCCACCACTGACATGTTGTCCGACCGGACCAAGACGTGGTGGCCTCTTATCTGGGGACAGAAGCGCCGCAGCGCTCTGTCGACTGCTATCATCTCCAAGCAGTTTATGTGAAGGAGCTTCTCCCGCTCTGACCATAGGCCAGCTAGCGGTCTGCCCTCGAGCAGCGCTCCCCACCCCGAGGTGGAGGCGTCCGTAGTCACCACCTTTAAACTCGAGGCGGTCCCCAGACTCACACCTGACTGGTACCAGGTGGATACCTTCCAAGGTCTCAGAGCTGAAACGCACTGCTGGCCGACCCTGAGGCGAAACAGACCCGTGGTCCATGCCCGGGGCGGAACCCGCGCTTTCAGCCACATCTGCAGTGGGCGCATGCGAAGCAGGCCCAGCTGGAGTACAGAGGCCGCCGAGGCCATTAGGCCCAGCATTTTCTGAAACCTTCTGAGTGGGACTATAGAGCCGTGGCGGAAGGATTTCGCGACGCGCTGAATATTTAGTCCGCGCTCCGGTGACAGGCGTGCCGTCATGGATAGCGAGTCTAACACTGTTCCCAGAAAATAAATTTTCTGTCTGGGAGACAGTGCGCTCTTTGCCCAATTGACCGTAAGGCCCAGCTTCTCGAGGTGCTCGAGTGATGTGGCCCTGTGTTCTATGAGCTCCGATCGAGATCGAGCTAGAACCAGCCAATCATCCAAGTAGTTCATAACTCGCATGCCCCGAAGTCTCAGGGGAGCGAGAGCCGCGTCCATGCACTTCGTGAATGTACGTGGTGCCAGGGACAGGCCGAACGGCAGGACTGTGTATTGATATGCCTGGCCCTCGAATGCGAATATCAAGAATCGCCTGTAATGGGACGCTATTTGTATTTGGAAATAGGCGTCTTTTAGATCTATTGACATAAACCAGTCCCCGTGGCGCACTTGCGCAAGGATTTTCCTGGTCGTAAGCATCCTGAACTGGCGCTTCACAAGCGCTCTGTTCAGCTGTCGCAGATCTAGAATGGGTCTGAAACCCCCATCTTTTTTCGGTACCAGAAAATATCTGCTGTATAAGCCCCCTCGCTCTGAGCCTGAGATAAGGGTTCTATAGCCCCTTTGCTCAGTAGTTTCGCTATCTCGGCTCGAAGTAGATGAGATACTTCGTTTCCCACCGTAGTCTCGACACGCGCCGTATAGCGGCGGGGACGTCGAGCAAACTGTAGCGAATAGCCTCTCTTTATAGTGTTCAGCACCCATTCTGATACCCCGGGAAGCTTTGACCACGCGTCCGCGTGAGTAGCTAGAGGTAGAATGAAAACCGGGCTCTGGCCGCGACAAAGCGGCAGCTCGAGAGCCCCGGTGTCCTGAGAACACGACGCCGTGTTTACAGCGTCCGAGGCGGGGGGCGCGCTGATCACAGCGGGCAGCCTGGCCTCACTCAGCCTCTCTATGGCGGGACTCGCAGCGAGAGTGAGCGGGGCGAATCTCGTGGGATTCGGCGTGTCTGTGGGGAAATGTGGGCGCGAGACTACGGGCACATTTACTGCACTGCACATGCTTTCGGCTGGAGCCGATTGGATGTGTGTTGGTTTCGTTTTTACAGAAACCAAGGGACACGCGGCGTGTAGTGTAAGCGGGCAATGTATGGGCGCATTCACTACATTGTTTGCACAATCGAACTGAGTCGATTTTATGTGTGCAAGCCCTGCACCGTGGCGGGCTGTGTCTGGGTGTGGGAATGGGCACTGGGGCGTGGGCATTCTTACAAACACATAACACCATCGGCCGTGGCCGGGACACCAGAAAATACACTCTTTATTGGATTTATCTGGGTAGCCGTAAAAACGGCTTTTGTGTGCAGGCAAGCGGGCTGAGACACCGGCTGCTTCGCTGCTAAATACACTGGGACAGTCACATCGCATGGAACTGAACGAGCGAGGAGTTTTGGTAGAAATCCGGCCGCAGCGGGATCTGAACACCGTCGTTTTCCTAGAGTGGCTAGGAAAGCTTCGAGGCCTCGGGCTTGAGCTCAATCCTCGGCCGGGGCCCGCGCTGAGGGGGGCGGCGTCCAGCAGAGCGAGAGCGCGGTGGCGGGCGGTGCATGCTGCGGCTGAGAGCTGCGAACAGACGGCTGTTTAGGGCGACCTGAAGCGGAGCTCGAGCGCTTCGGGAGGAAGTGCTTCATGGCCTGCGAAGTCTTCTGCACCTCAGTGTATCTGTCCGCGAAATCCTTGACGGCAGATCCAAAGAGGCCCGCTGGAGAAATGGGCGCGTCGAGGAATACAGAGCGTTCCGTTATCTCCGCGGCGGCAGACGGCGGCCGTTGTCCATCCGTGAGCAACTCGGGTGAAGCCGGCGAAGCAGGTGGGCGAACCAGCGAGCTTTGGCGGGCTGGAGAAGGCTCGGGAGCGCGCTGGGCGCGGCGCTTCTTGGGAGGCGGGCTCAGAGAACGATGCCAGGCCAGTCCTCAGAGTCCGAAATCCGGAAACAAAAAATGCGCTACACAACATTCTCAACTCTTATTGGTCGGTTCTTCCAAACAAAAATTATTTTAATTGGCTTTTCTAAAACAAACAAAAATAATTAATAAAATAAAAATAATATAAATATTCTGCTTATTCATGTGCTTTTTTAATTAATTTTTGTAACCTGGGTTACATATTTCATATGCAAGCCTGTCAGCCAATCACAGCAGTGGCCGGTTCTCACAGCAGACACGCCCCTTCAAACAGAGTGTTCAAATCAGAGGCTAAAATCAGGCTAGGAAAAATGCCTTTTATTTCTAAATTATGACTATTTTTGATCTAAAAAAATACTAACATTTTAACATCTTAACATACTAACATTATAAGGGTAACCCAGGAAACATTATAAAATAATTAAAAAAAAAAACATTCTAGGGCACCTTTAAAACTACTCCATATATTGATAGTTATATCACAAACAATTTACTGTTATTTAGTCAACAAAAATCGGAACTAATACACTATAATAAATGATAAAAGGAGGACGTTTCGTAAACTAGAAAACAACATTTACCGCCGCCCACTGTGACGTTGTTGAACCAGGAAATCCGTGTGTCCACCACGACAAATGAGCCTCATTGACTTTGTATGGGTGTTGTTTTCGTGGTGCTGACACGTAATTTTAATGCATTACGTGCCACTACCACGTAAAAAGGGGTTAAGGGGTCGTGTTCATTTCACGTATTTCTGTGAGATCAGGTTGCACACAACACACTGTAAAAAAGGCCATGGGAAAGCGGACGGATGCTGTACTGTAACGATTTATCTTTACTAAAGTTGTGTGCGTGCCTGTGAAGTAAGTAGCAGTCTGTTTATACATTGTTCTCTACTTAGTTTATGAACGTTTGAATAGCTTCGCATGTGTAAAAGTTAAAGTATGGGAGTGACAATACGAACTAGCTTGTAAAGATGTTCATGTGTATATTTACATACTACCCAGTTAACAATTTTTGGTTCCCAGAACGTTTCCTAAATGTTACAGGTTCCCAGAACAAACATTCTAACGTTCCCTGTTGGTTAGCTAGGAAAGTTTTCTTTACGTTAACGTAAAGAGAACATTCTCTTTAGTTTAGGTGAACGTTCTGGAAACATTCCCGGAAGGTTCTCATAACCTCTACATCTTGATATGCCTGTACACAAAACAGGTCTACAAACAACATCGTCTACGTTGTTTATTGTTCAAAAAAACTTATGAATCGTATGGATATAAAATTATTACAATAAATGTAATGTATGCACAAACTTTGTATATATATATATATATATATATATATATATATATATATATATATATATATATATATATATATATATATATATATATATATATATATATATATATATAAAGCCATGAACATATATTATAAATTATATATTTAAAATATATTTTACAAAATTGCATTGTTTGGAAAACGTAATAACCATGAACATGAATATTCTAAAACTAAAGAGATTAGCCTGTAATAATTTAATAAATGTAAATAGGACATATATTATCATATACTAATTATTATCAAATATAGTAATATTGAATAGTAATATTATTTAAAAAAACTTAAGATTCATATGAATATAATATTATTAAATAAATTGAATGTATGCACAAAATGTAGAATGACGGGTGGCAACTAGGCTTCCCATGGTATATATAAAAAAACAATATTGTTATACTGGTTATGAGGGACATGTTTATTTTCATGAATTTCTGATGCACAGAGAAGGCTAACAGTAAATGCTGAACTATCAGCCATTTCAACTGAAACATAAAGGCTGTAATACTAACGTTGGATAAGAAATCTTTAAAGTATAATCGTTTTCAATCTGTTTCTAACATTCTGTGTGAGGGTGTGTGTGTGTGTGTGTGTGTGTGTGTGAGAGAGAGAGAGAGAGAGAGAGAGAGAGAGAGAGAGAGAGAGAGAGAGAGAGAGAGAGAGAGAGAGTGTGAGTGAGTGAGTGAGTGAGTGATTTGTGAGCATGATAATGTATGTGGAAGCATATTAATGGAGTAATCATGGAAAACATGCCCTTGCTGTAGTGGAGATTACTGCTAGAAACAAACACTTTTAAAATAAAATAAATTGATTCCTTAATTTGTACTCAAAGTGCATTTATTTATTCATATTGATCAAAAAGATAAGGAATCCAGAATATTTTGATTACCAAACAATAAAACAATGCATTTCGGGAAAAAGTCCAGGAAATACTGAGCCCCAAAATAAATTATTATGCATATTCTGTAAGATGCAGTATACTACTGTAACTTATTATGTGAACCTAGTTACACTAGTCAGACAAATAGTCAAACATCAAGTTCAAGTTTACTTCATTTATATAGCACATTTACAACAGCCACTAGGTTGACCAAAGTGCTTTACAGAACAACCAGATAGCGAAAATAATACCTGCATAACAACACATAAAACACAAATACAAGCAGCAAAGCTAAGAGCAAATAGAGTAGCAAAACAGAACCAGACTCAAATATAAATTAAAGTCGCAAGCAGTATTTATCGGGGTTCAAGCATTTAAGGCCTTTAAGCACAAAAGAATTTAAAGACAATAAGTTTTATTTAGCAAGCATGTAAACACTTAGAAAACTTAGGAAACCAAAAGTAATTTATAAAAGATCATATAAGAGATTCAGTCAAGAATTATTTTGTGCAAACGTAAATAATATATGTTGGATTGATGTTTATAAGGAAGTTCATCCTGATAATGCATTGTCAGCATTTGAAATGTTATTGTATCCAATAAAACAAACATGCACCTGTTAAAAAGTGCAGTAAAGAATGTGGTGAGAAGCATTCACATGTCTCCGTTATTAATGGATCAAACAGCACTGACGGAAACCAGGAAGAAACATTGTGCCTTAAATGAACTATCCAGTGTCCACAGATCAGCAACATTCATGGGTTTACTGTAGTAACACTAACTGTAACCATGGAAGTTTGGCAGGAATAGTAAGTTAGGCTACAATGCTTTCAAGTAACGTTAAGTAGTTTTTTTTTTTTAAGGAGCAAGGAGCTGTTTTTGCTTTATATGCTCCTAAGAAGAGTCAAGTATAACTCCATCTTTGCTCAAAGTAAAAAATGATCATACTTTATGATGTTAGTTTTAATTTACAAAGAAAAAAATTAAAGGGTACCTATTATGGCATTTAAAATGTTCCTAATATTGTTCTGGGAGTCCCCAACAACAGTTTTACAAGCATGCAATGACAAAAAACACTTTTGTGGTCTTATAATATGCATTTATTTTTACCTGATTTGCTCACCGACTCCCATATGAATCGTTTAGCGAGTCATTTTTCCAAACCCCGCCTTTGCGTGACGCTAATCTGTGGTGATATGTTAGACACCCAGCCGACGGGGTGTCATTGGTTGTTGCGCTAGATCTTACCCAGATACAACAGTGCTATTTTCTGATTGGCTAACAACACCAGACGAACAACACCAGAGGAGACCAGGGTTGCCAGGTCTGCACAACAAAACCAGCCCAATTGCTCATCAAACTAACCCAATCACGGCCAAAAATATTCAAATAGCGTTCCCGGGTGTTCCTCAATAACAATCATGTTCCAGTGGATAAAACAATCGCGTCAACCAGCGTGCACTACACAAACAACCCGCGGAAACAGTGCAGGCATACGGACCTGGCAACACTGGAGGAGACGCGCTTGAATCCTGCCGGTTCCACAGTGAGTGAGTTTTGGGCACTGCGGCATATTAAATATATTACAAATAGTTTTTCAGCGTGAGAAATACAATGTGTGGCCGGAGAGCGTGACAAAAGACCGAAATGAGTGACTGTCACGCTCAATGCGTGATGCGTGACACTCGAGAGCCCTGTGACAACTCCATTATCAACGACAAACACTTCACATATTTCAATACAATTGACATTGAAGACCTAAGTTAGCTGCTAGAAGCTGCGCTGTGCCTGTGCGTACACAACACACAAAATAATTATAGAACATGATACAAACATAAAAGCAACAGCCTACTTACAGATTGTGATTCGGAGAAGGAAGCTGATCCAAATAAACTCGGTACTGAACCTCCCTCCTTCAGTATCAGCCGCCTCGCAAATTCATACTTTATAGCATTTAGGTTTGTGAAGCAATCATCTTCAAAATGACGCGAACACAGAACAAGTTCGGGCTATAATACTTCTGTGGTATAGTTATGAACTGTAGCCACTGTCTTCAAATGCTCCTCACTGGGCAGATGAAAAAAGTTTGCTTTTGCGTCGCACTTCAAAACACAGCAGCGTCTCGTCGACATGATGTTTTCCCTGGTGTCTCCTAATGCAATGAGTGGGCGTATCTTATTCAAATAACTTGTACAAGTGACGTACGAAAGTTAGAGAAAATGCATCGTTCGTCTATCGATTCATATCAACGACTCAGAGTCGACTCTTACTTTTGAGAGATAATAACTTTGTATACGGTGAACTTTCATATTTAAAACTTTGCAGGATGTTTTCGTTCACTTAGATCTATGTTACACACTACATGAAAGGTAATTTTCAAAATTCCATGATAGGTACCCTTTAAATCAAGGAAATTTCTTTGGCATTTCTTTCTTTTTGCTGTATCTAAAACAAACCGAACCGTGACACCAGTGTATCGTATCGAACTGAACCCTGAATTTTGTGAACGTGATCGTGAACTGAAATTTCCACTTTTTTTTAATTTTTAACTAAATTAAATTATTGACATTCAGACTCCATAGAATCTTGCTGCACTGGTTTGGTTCCTGCCGGGCCAAAAACCTAGGACTAGTTCGCAAAAGTAGGTTTTTGGAAAAACCCAAAATACCCGAAAATGTACCCAGGGTGACGAGCCAATCTAAGGCGTGCATCTTGTCCGACTTAAGCCAAGGATTCCAATGATTTAAGACACTTGAGCCTATGCCTAACGGTTGAGGAGTTATGAGCCATTTCGTACTTTTGGCCGCTGTAGCGCCCCCGTCAGGCCGATCGGGCGGGCCTTGGTGATGTTGTAATCGGTGTGAGTACTACCAGCCCCCAAAGTTTCAAGTCTCTACGACTTACGGTTCGTTCTGCCCGATCAGTTTTATATGGAGAATGCTGCATCATGGGAAAATTAACAATAACAATAGGGTTTCAGCACTTTGTGCTTGAACCCCTAAACAGTAAAAAAGAATTGGCAAAACAGTATCAGACTCAAATATGAAATAGTCAAACATGTAAGGCAGCAACCATTTACTCATTATCTGTACAAAAAATCAGAATATGACACAGAGAAGTATACACTAGTCAGACAAATAGTCAAACATGAGAACCCAAAAAATCAGAAGAGCTGAATTCGGCCGTTACCATGCTGTGCACAAAAAAGTTTAATGAAAACATCCATGTCTTTAGCTTTTGAACGCTCAGACTCAATACTAAGTATTGACAAATTGCTTAGTCTACTATCTGACATAGTGGAGCACAAGTGAATTTTTACAAGTTTCAGTGTAGAGAAACTGCGTTCACATGAGGCACTATTCACAGGTAGTAGCACAACAGCTATTTTTGCAAGACGAAAAATCTCAAAGAAGACTTCTTTAAAAGGTTCAAGAAACCTGGTGAATTCCATCAATATAACAGGAATCATCTGTCCATCAGACTTTTTCCTGCTTAAAATTCGTCTGGTCTGATGTAGCTCATGTTTTAGGTCCTCCATATCTGCATCATAAGCCTTGGCTAAGAGTGCAATGCTTTCTTCATCCAAAAAGTTGCTGCTTGAGGGGTTAAGTGCTTGTATTTCAGTGTGAGATCAACTGCTTTTGACATCTCTAACTTGTTGAGATGCAAAAAAATAGGCTCTATGCACGATCGCTTCCGTGTTTTGTCTCAGCCCGCCCTGTTACTGTACATCCAGTGCTGCGTCAGAGCCGTTTTTTTGCAGTAGGTGGAGATAATGGCAAATTACACTCGCTGTTTACAAAAACTTCCCGCGGTTAACGTAAATGATGTTAACAATATTGTGAGGCAGTTAGCTGTCACACATAAGAGTAAGAAAGAGAAGGGCTTTAAATTATATTTTTCGAGCTACATCGACAACTTTGAGGGTGAGTATTCTCTCATATCATGTGAAATCCGACTAGCGAATCAGTTTCTAAAACCGTTGTCTCGTTTCTGAGAAAATTAATTTTATTAAAGTTTTGCCGCTATACACCTATAGAACGCGCTATGCGGAAGTAAAGACGCGGGCTGAGATTGTACCGGAAATACGTCAGCAGCGTTCGTGCATATTGCCTCAAAACCATTTAATCTGTTTAGAGTTTGCATTAATAGTGCATAAGATTTTCAAATGGTGTCTAACTGCTTGAACTTGTTTAATGTTTTACAGAAAGAGTGATTGTAAAATCACCTCTTTGGCCACCTCCAACCATGATGTTGGGACTACTTCAACTGCACTGTCCTCCACTGCATATTTTTTTGTTTCCATATGTTGACAGAAATATATATATATATAATAAAGATAATTCACTAAATCCTCCTTGCTTTCTCTGAATGTCCTTAAATGTGAATTGTTTAACAGGAGATCTCAACGTTAATGCAACGTGTGTGTGTGTGTGTGTGTGTGTCACAACGAGATTGAAAACAGCAGCGGTGTGGCAGTGGATTTAAGATTAGATGGCAACCACTTTAATATTAGGAGGCTACACGCAACCACACAAATCTTTAGAGAGCTGGTCCTGGAGCTGCAGTATGCTGGCAACTGTGCTTTTGTGGCCCATACTCCAGAGAATCTTCCAAAATGTCCCTGCTGTGGCTGCCCCGCAGAGTGCTAAACATCATGGTCAAAGCAAAGCCACATTTGGTGATGAAAATGATCAAAAGAAGACAGAGGACTGGATCATGTGCATTGTTTGCGAGGACTGGTTCCATGTGGCGTGTGGCGAGGAGAAAGGCCTCATTGAAGACGGGGAGCCGTTCACTTGCACTGGCTGTATTGACGTGTAGATTAACCAACCGCACAGAAATTAAATTTAGCCTGTGTGCAATTAATTAGCCTACAAGAAGAGATGTTCATGAAGGTTACTGTTTTTAAAAATTAAATTTGTATCAAATAAATTAAACACAATATAAAATTTTGTGGGCAGACGAGGGAGGGGAACGTTTTCACTTCTTAAAAAAGGTGATGTTTATATTATTGTTGCTATTGTTTATATTGTTGTTTATATTGCTATTGTGTATTTAAAGGGATACTCCACTTTTTTTGGAAATAGGCTCATTTTACAACTCCCCCAGAGTTAAACAGTTGAGTTTTACCGTTTTCGAATCTATTCAGCCGATTTTCTGATATTTAGAAGAATATCAGTAACCAGACAGTTTCTGGTCTCATTGACTTCCATAGTAGGAAAAAAATATACTATGGGAGTCAATGAGACCAGACACTGTCTGCTTACTGATATTCTTCTAAATATCAGAAAATCGGCTGAATGGATTTGGAAACGGTTTAACTCTGTTTAACTGTTTAACCATGGGGGAGTTGTAAAATGAGCCTATTTCCAAAAAAAGTGGAGTATCCCTTTAATTTATAAGGCCTACACTTGAATAACAATTGAATGTGTTTTAAGTCTCCCAGTTTGCCTATTCATAGATTTCATGTGACGTCACACAATGGAGCGGCCGCCATTTGTAGGACCGAATTGCAACATGCCGTCTATCTGCTGTGCTGTAAACTGTGATAACAGCAAATCACAAAGAAATGTTGAGAAATTACTGTTGACCTGGAAATTTAAATAAAAGTAAAATTAGCAAATTACAGGTTAGCTAGCTAAATTAAAACATGTAGTTTACAATTGGAACACGTATTCTCTATATACAACCTTATTCTAGACCGCTATCTATATACATTATAACCTTAGTTATACGTTTGGCTGAATTATGATGTCGTTACCTGCTTCAGTATGCTAAACTACAGCTCACTGTTTCTGCCTTAATGCATTGTTTAAATTAATAGATTATTAGCTAACTGCATGATTTATACATTTCTAAAATGCATAACTCGGACAAATTGTAATGTAGACACATGCATTTTCTGAAAAGCTGCTTTGAAATATTGTGAAAAGCGACAAATAAATGAGAATTGAAAATAAAGGTGTCCAAACATACTGGTGTAACGTTATTATTGCTTGATTAACAGAGTGCCACTTACCCTTCCTGTTATCAAGACCATTTTCTTCATGGGGGCATTTAATACAACACTAAATCATAAATCAGATATACCTGTACAACAGTGTTGTGCCTGAACGTGTTCAATTAACGATAGTTCACGATTGCGAACGTGAACGTACTGAATTACTGCCTGATGAACGTTACTGTGAACGCGTTCATTCTGGTGTCTGTGAACGCACGCTCTCTGTTTAACTTCGTTCAATAGGGTGCCAGATTTCTATAGAGCCTTCCAGGCGAAAACCCGGCTAAAACACACCGTAAACAGGCCTTAATATGTAGCGAAAAAAACACCCAATCTGGCAACATCAGCCACAGCTACAAGACTGTGCGGAGTGCGCGAGTCACGAGAGAACAGTTTCTGCACCACTGATCCAGAGTCAACAAGCACTTTGATCACTTGATTTCAAAAACAACACATTTCAGCGTGCTAGATCACCTCTTATTTGACTTTTATTTATTTGTATTGGTACATCCGTGCCGCAAGATGTTTCAAAAGTGGTGGGGACATGGAGAGGGATTGTGGACAAGGTAGATGTAAATGTCAGCAAACATAACATTTGGCAAGTTTTTACTAGACTTTAGTGGAGTCAGCAGTTCGTTTAACAGTTCTAATCATTGGACAAAAAACTTCCTCACCTAATAACCTAGAATACTGTCTAACACTTGATGGCTGCTCTGTTAAGTCTTCGACGTCAGTTAGGAACCTGGGTGTGCTCTTTGATACCAATCTTTCATTTGAAAGTCACGTGTCTAGTATCTGTAAAACCGCATTTTTCCATCTTAAAAATATATCTAAATTACGTCATTGTCACAGTCCTCGTCTGCACCTGTCTGTCCTTGTCTCTGCACTACACTTCCCAGGATCCTCTTGTCTCCTCACCTGAACTCACTCCCTCAATCATCCACCTGTTCATCGTCTTAATCATCTGTGTCACCTGTCTTCACCTTGTTAGTGTTCATTTGTATCTGTATTTAGTTCCTTCAGTTCTGTCTGTCCTTTGTCGGTTCTCGTTCATGTATAGAGTGTGTTGTAGTCCTGAGTTTTGGTCATTAAATCCTGTTCTAAGCTATTCCTTGTCTCCTCGTCCTTCCCGGATACGTCACACCCGTGACAGAAGAACCGACCATAACAACTATGAATGCGGCTGTGCAACTCATCTTGCTGGAACAGGGCCAGCAATCTCTCGAGGCCCACACCGCAGCTTATCTTGACCTGGCGTGCCTAACCACTTTTCCCGATCTCTCATTGAGTGTCTTTTTCCATACCGGCCTCAATGGAGAGACGAAGGCACGCCTGCCCGGTGTGGGACCTCAAGAACTTCGAAGCATACGTTGAGTGGGTGCTGGTAGCCTGTGGATCGCAGCTCACAGTGGGTCCCACCGAGCCAGAGACTTCCTCACCGCTGGTCCCGTCCAGCCCAGCCAAGCCTTCATCGCTGGTCCCGTCCAGCCCAGTCGAGCCTTCACCGCTGGTCCCATCCAGCCCAGTCGAGCCTTCACCGCTGGTCCCGTCCAGCCCAGTCAAGCCTTCACCAGAGACCGTCCAGCCAGAGACCGTCCAGCCAGAGACCGTCCAGCCAGAGACCGTCCAGCCAGAGACCTCTTCCCCGCTGGTCCCGTCCAGCCCTGCCGAGCCCTCACCGCTGGCACCGCTGGTCCCGTCCAGCCCTGCCGAGCCCTCACCGCTGGTCCCGTCCAGCCCAGAGACTTATAATGACTTTATCACTCTCCCCATTAATTTTTTGGGGGGGGGCCATAGGCCCTCGCCGTGGGCTCCAAAGGACCCACGGCCACCCGAAGGGGTCTCACCGCCGTGGCCACCCGAAGGGGTCTCACCGCCGTGGCCACCCGAAGGGGTCTCACCGCCGTGGCCACCCGAAGGGGTCTCACCGCCGTGGCCACCCGAAGGGGTCTCACCGCCGTGGCCACGCCCTCATCCTGCTCCGCCGTGGCCACGCCCTCATCCTGCTCCGCCCTGGCCACGCCCTCATCCTGCTCTGCCATGGCCGCCTGATCCATCCTGGAGTCCGTCCTCCTGCACCCGATCCGCCTTCCCGTCACGGACTCCAGGATGCCCACCCTCCCACCCCTGTTCTACGGCGTGAGGCCACGCCTACCGGGAGGGGGGAGTAATGTCACAGTCCTCGTCTGCACCTGTCTGTCCTTGTCTCTGCACTACACTTCCCAGGATCCTCTTGTCTCCTCACCTGAACTCACTCCCTCAATCATCCACCTGTTCATCGTCTTAATCATCTGTGTCACCTGTCTTCACCTTGTTAGTGTTCATTTGTATCTGTATTTAGTTCCTTCAGTTCTGTCTGTCCTTTGTCGGTTCTCGTTCATGTATAGAGTGTGTTGTAGTCCTGAGTTTTGGTCATTAAATCCTGTTCTAAGCTATTCCTTGTCTCCTCGTCCTTCCCGGATACGTCACACCCATGACAGTCATATGCTCTCACTGACAAATGCGGAACAATTAGTTCATGCTTTCATGACCTCAAGGCTAGATTATTGTAATGCTCTACTGGGTGGTTGCCCTGCACGCTTATTAAACAAACTACAGCTAGTTCAAAATGCAGCCGCTAGAGTTCTTACCAGAACCAGGAAGTATGACCATATTAGCCCGGTTCTGTCAACACTGCATTGGCTGCCTATTAAACATCGTATAAATTTTAAAATATTGCTGATTACTTACAAAGCACTAAATGGTTTAGCTCCCCAGTACTTGAGCGAGCTCTTAACGCATTATAGTCCTTCACGTCTATTGCGATCTCAAAATTCTGGCCAGTTGATAATACCTAGAATATCAAAATCGACTGCTGGCGGTAGATCCTTTTCCTATTTAGCACCAAAACTTTGGAACAATCTTCCTAACACGGTCCGGGAAGCAGATACAGTCTGTCAGTTTAAATCTAGACTAAAAACACATCTCTTTGGCTTAGCATACACATAACACATTATAGATTTCTATAATTCAATGTTAGGCTGCATAGATTAGATCAGCCGGAAACGGGAACACTTCCCATAATTCCTGATGTACTTTGTACATCATAAGAAGGATGGCGTCTACGCTAATATTAGTCTCTCTGTTTATCCCGAGGTTTACCGCAGACCGCCGGATCCAGGGCATATCCAGATCTGATGAAGGACCATCACATGGACATGACGACACGCATTATCAGGGCTGTGAAGGCCCATGGACACCTCAACACACTCATCTCCTCACCGGCCGGATGACCCTACCCAACCAGATGAACTGGATAATATCATGAAAATTCTGATCCCATCTGACTCCTGACATTATGCTGCCTAACTCATAATCATACACTGTTCATTCGTTGGCCAAAGGAGGACTGGCCCCCCGACTGAGCCTGGGTTCTCCCAAGGTTTTTTTCTCCATTCTGTCACCTGATGGAGTTTTGGTTCCTTGCCACTGTTGCCTTCGCCTTTTGGCTTGCTTAGTTGGGGACATTTAATTTTCAATTGAACAATACTATTACAACATTGTTTTCCTGTTATCTCTGTAAAGCTGCTTTGAAACAATTTGTATTGTAAAAAGCGCTATATAAATAAAGGTGACTTGACTTGACTTAACAGTAAATACGGATCTATACCTAAAGTATCTATTTTATTTAAATACCATTGCTTTTCATCTGTGCTATTTAAGTGTGCAACATCTTTCCGATCAACAGGGAGAGATTATGCGATTTAACGCAAAGGTCCTTAAGATGGCGGCCACAACAAAAAAGTCACGTGACTGAAACCTATGAATAAAGGTGTCCCAGTTTGACAGTAGCGCCTTGAAAAATGTGGTTTGGGGTCATTGTGTGTTAGAGGAAGAGTCATCCATCCTGTGTTTAATGTTTCTTTTTTATTGTGTATAGTATAGTAGAGCTCTTAAAGGGGGGGTGAAATGCTATTTCATGCATAGTGATTTTTTTACACTATTAAAGAGTTGGATTCTCATGCTAAACATGGACAAAGTTTCAAAAATTAAGTTGTACGTTTGATTGAGTATTTCTGTGAAACAAATACTCCTTCCGGTTTGTCACAAGTTTCGGAAAGTTTTTTTCGAGGATGGGTGTGTGTGACGTCAGAGGCGCCGGAATTTCATTATACGGGTCCTAAGGGCACTTCTCCCGGAAGGGCGCGCGCGCAGCTGTAGCCTAGAGCGAGAGAAGTAACGTTAAACGCTGTGCTCGGCTTTATGGAAGTCATTGGCTGTGATTGTTTTATAAACAAGGCCCAGTTCGATCGTCTAATGCTTAAGGATGGAGCAGTCCCAACGATAAAGGTTCACGGCCTTGCGTTGGAACCGCAGGCGGTGAGTAAAACTGCTTCAAATGTCTGTGAGTTCTCTATCGGCGTGTAAGCACAGCAAGTAAACAACATGATCACGTATAGTTAATGTAAAACTACACTTCCCACATGTACACGGTCCTTTAAAAAAAATACGACGACATAAAGTGAAAATTAGTCATTTACAAAAACCGCTAAGCAAATATAAGTTATACAGTTCCAGTACACACCACATAGAGACGTCCTGCTGTAGTCGTTGCTGGTGCTGCTCATCTTCAATTTCAGCCTCGGGATCTGATTCGGGATCAAAAATGTATGGCTGAATCTGATGGTTTGTTTTGGGATATCACAGCTTCCAGACGCTCTCAACGTAAGCTTCGAGCGCTCGTGCTTATTTAGCTCCGCCCACACGGCACGCCTCCACCCGCTCGTTTTTTTCCGGAAAGACTCGGTACAGCCTATCTTTCTTTTATAAATATAATAAAACTAAAGACTTTTTGGAGATATGAATGATGCAATACTACTCTATAGGTGCTCAAGATTAACATATGAGCGGCTTAGACATTTGGATCATAATAAAAAAGTATGCAGAATATAAATTATCAGAAAGTGTCACACTTTACCAGTATTCAACCTATATATTAACTAAATTGGCTAGATTTATGAAATTAATTAACAATTAAAATGAATCAGTTGTGCAGTCAGTGTTGGGTATCTGGAAGGGATGGGGAAAATATAAACTACATTTAAAGGGTACCTATCATGGAATTTTGAAAATTACCTTTCATGTAGTGTGTAACATAGATCTAAGTGAACAAAAACATACTGCAAAGTTTTAAATATGAAAGTTCACCGTATACAAAGTTATTGTCTCTCAAAAGTAAGAGTCGACTCTGAGTCGCTGATATGAATCGATAGACGAACGATGCACTTTCGTACGTCACTTGTACAAGTTATTTGAATTCGACACGCCCACTCAGTGCGCGCGCCGAGCAGACAGAGAAACCTGACAACATCATGTCGACGAGACTTTTTTTTTCACTGCCCAGGGACAAGCATGTGAAGACTCAGTGGCTAGAGTTTATATTTACAACTATACCACACAAGTATAGCCACCTTGAGCTGTGTTCGCGTTATTTTAATGACGATCGCTTCACAAACACAAATGCTTTCAAGTGTGGATTCGCGGGTCGCCTGATACTGAAGGAACGTTCAATACCAAGTTTATTTGGATCAGCTTCCTCCTCCGAATCACAACCTGTAAGTACTATTAATAATTGTTGCTTTTATGTGTGTGTGTGTGTGTGTGTGTGTGCGTGTGTGTGCGTGCGTGTGTGTGTGAGAGAGTGAGAGTTACGCTCAGCAGCTTCTAGGTCTCCAATGTCATTTTTTTTGTTTTTTGAAATATGTGAAATTATGTGAAGCGTATTGTATTACTGCAGTGCTTTATCAATATGTTTAAGCTTTGGGCTAACACAAAATATAACTGACTGGGTCATCTGACCAATCACTGCCGATTAGCGTCACGCAAAGGAGGGGTTTGGACAAATGAGTCGTCAAACGAATCATTAGGGAGTCGGTGAGCAAATCAGGTAAAAATAAATGCATATTATAAGACAACAAAAGTGTTTTTTGTCATTGCATGCATGTACAACTGTTGTTGGGGACTCCCAGAACATTATTAGGAACATTTTAAATGCCATAATAGGTACCCTTTAATAATATCCAACAACCCATAGGTGGCGATATATGCGGGTCGCCAATAAGCCAATGCCGAAAGTGAAAGAACCAACGCGAGTCTGCTTACTCTATCAACGCATGGCAGGATTTGCTGTTCTTGATGTGCAAATGGTTGAGAGGTAAGTAGTAGTATTATATATAGAATAATATGTGGAAATATATGGTTTTATAATAGTATGATAATTTGTGGGATTGTGAGAGTTTTCCCCAGAGCTGTCTAACGTGTTTTGCACGGGTTGAAATCTATCTTAAGAATAGAAAGTAAATCAAACATGTTAGAAAAGTGCAAGGTGCATCCATATGTTAATTAGGTGAGAATGAAACCTTACAAACAGGAATTACAGAAATCAGGAATCCTCCTACAGGAATCATGCAGGTTTCTCTTTGTTTTAGTTGTATTGCAGGATGTTTGCAGGTTGACAATATGAATACATTCAAATTTCTACAGGTTTTAGAATGAACCCATTCAGTACAACAGAAACATGCAGGGACACACTTGTGGACACAAGTGGGAAAAATCCTGCAGGATTTTTTTTTTTTTAAGGGTTCAACACAACTACAGATGGGCGCTGGCTGATATTGAATTAGATCATTTCTTTTTTTTGGTGAAAGATACATGAAGAAATCCATTAAAGAGGAGGGGCTCCCTTGTTCCCGCCGGCCGCAGCACCAGGAAGTGTCGTGTGATATCAGGTCTCCGATGTAACGAATTGCTTTACGGCAAGAAAGATCTGCTAAAATGAGCATCAAACAGAAATAACCCGGCGCCGTGTTCGAGGCGCACATACAATACCGACAGTTCATCAATACCGACAGTTCATCACAGCTCTTAAAGGGGCCACACCTTATTTCCACTCCTTACAGCTTTCATCATACTGAACAGGTACCGGTGTACAGGGGGAGGAGATCAGGCCGTGAGTGCAGAGACATCTCTGCGTGCGTGATATTTAAGACAGTACAAGTGTCCCACAGCGACTCTAGGGGTCACTGTTTGACAAAAACAGAAATCCTGCATAGTGCTACTTTAATTAATACGGCTTTGCAAACACTGCATTTTGCTGTCTTGGAGCAGAGCCAGTTAACGTTAGCTTAAACTCTGAGCGGGAAACGTTACACGTCACTCGCACATTGAGATTCATTTAACGTTAATTGTCGGCAAAGAAAGGCAATATACTCAAGCCTTAGAATACAACTTTTTTTTACAACATTCAGAGCGAGAAAATATTTTTTTCCTTTCATAATATGTTCAGTCTATATAATTGTTAGAAATAAAGTTGTCCAACACGCAGTGCCTTTTTCTCTCCGTCCTTTTATTGGCTTTGTGAATATCAAAATACAAAGTACAAAGGAAACCAGCGCTGGGGAAACATCAGAAATGTTCCGCCTCCTCCAAAGTGGCATAAGAATATATAGTGAAAGTTTGAGGGGAGTATAAAAATTCTGACCAATAGAACTATACATTACTTCACCAGATATCATATATACGTTATATAAGACATTGAAAAATAAGTCCATATTTGGTAATTATCCGGTCAGAACTCCTCTGAATCCTGGGGATCCAGAGAGGCTTCAGCCATACACCTTCTATAGAACTTACACAAAACCGCTCCCCTTCTCTCTGAGTCTAGGGGTCCTAATATAAACAGATGTTTAACTCACATACATACATAGGAATGTGCAGGCAAAGCAATTTCACTTCTGGACAAAGCTCTGACCTTTTATGGACATAACTGAGATAAAGAAATTACATTTCTTACAATAATATTAAGTTCTTGGATTTCCCAGGAAAATCATTAGCTGTAAAATGGCGCCATGTTATATATATACCTAATGTAAAAATTAACGTTATAATAACCTCTAATCAGCGTGTCTGTTCATTAAAATGATATGACTTTCCATATATCCATCTTTTTTAACGTATCCTTGAAAAGGGGGTTTGACTTGTCAAACAGTGGAGGATTTTTTGTACCTCGACGATTAACTTCTCTGCAATGTCATCTGCCATTTTAAATGCGCGAGACCTTTAAATAAGAATGGATTTTGATTGGCTGTCAGTGTTTTATCGTTCGACAGCTGGAAAAAAATCGTTCTGAAAGTGATCCCAATGATATCGTTCCTCATATCTTTATCGTTATGGTTGTGGTGTGAACTCTGTTATGCTTTAATATGGAGAACGATTTTTAGAATTATATCTTTATAGTTATCGTGCTTGGTGTGAACGGGCCTTATCGTTATGTTAACGGTCACTGCTAACCTGGCTATCAGTAAAACTGTGAAAAGGAAGTCACCTTATAAAAATTATAGTGTGAGTGCTGAAATAAAGGGGATAATGCAGACGTGCAATTTTGGTGAATTTCTCCCTTACCTGACAAACGTGTCCTGTTCGCTTCTCGCTGTTCAGCAGATTAGCCTCTGACTTCTGCGTTCGGTCTCTTCCAGAACCATACTTAATCTAATAAAAGTCGTTTGATCGAATGTATAATTTTAATTTCATTGTTATGTTATAATTTTATATTGTATCAATATAAGAAAATAGATTGAAAGACACATACAAATTACAAAATGTAATTTTACTTAACAATCTAATAATTTTAGGCTATTGGAATGAAAAAATATATATCAAACGAAAAACAGCAATGTTTTACTTTTTACAGTGTTCTCTTGCCTTGTGGTGGTGGTGCTGCAGTGGGTGACACTTTTGCAGTACCTGTGTGTGTAATTCAACTGTACGGTTGCGTGTGTGTGTGTGTGTGTGTGTGTGTGCGTGTGCACGTGAGTAGTATTGCGCTTTTGGAAAAGCCATTTAATAATCCCTCTGCCGGTAAACGTAGTCTGGTTGTTTGGTTTAATTATTTTTGTCTAATTTTGGTGTGTTAGGTAAGGTTTATAAATGTTTACATCTATCCTTGTGTGTAGAGGACTGTGTTGATGTGTGCCATTTCATACTGCCTTATGTGATCACCTTTATGGTAAATTGCCATCAATTGTATGTTTAGCGCTAAGCGCCTTTTTAAAGAATATTGTTTTAACAATTTTTTGTATGTCAATAAAGACACTTTGTATTAATCGTTTGCACTCATGTCTCTGACCTCTATTCCCTGGTTGGTTCAGGGTGGCGTAGTCGACAATTATCACAATAGGCTAAATCTGTTTATTAAAATCTTAGACCGCTCCGTCACACAAACAAACAAATTGTTTAAGTGAAACTGAGTAAAAACGCTCATATCTGATAATTGAAAAATTATAACCCCATTAACATCTCAACAACCCACTTTTACATCTTCAGCCATTTTAAAATGAATAGAAATATAGATGAAGATGTGAGATTATAATTACCCATTTTAAAGGGATATTCCACCGTTTTTTTCATATTAGACAATGTTATTCTCTTATCTAAGATGATTTGATACATACCTCTCTCGTCTCAGTGCGTGCACTTACTCGCTCTGTCGGGCGGAGAACTTTGAGAGCAGTTAGCTTAGCCCCATTCATTGTATATGGGCCAAACAGAGATGAAGTTAGAAGCGACCAAACAAATCCACGTTTTCTCTATTTAAATATAGTTACACGAGTAGTTACACGACCAAGTATGGTGACTCTAAATAAAATGTGGCGCTTTTTATAAGCGGGTAAAATGGATAACTATAATGTATGGCGGAATAGCACTTATTGGGAGCACTTCGACTCGGCGCTGTAATATCTTCACTCGTGAAAAGTCCTCTCCCCCCTCTCCCTCTCCCTGTCATTTCCGTCAATAGAACCAACGTGACTTTTACCTGTGCTACTAGCAAACTGCAAGAGATCATTTACAATGGCGGACTATGTAGATAATTATGACTTGTTTGTAGCAGACCCAGAGCCATATCTGTTTGAACCCGAGTACACACAGACCTGCAAACTTGTCGCTTTTCGGCGATAATCGCCGTTTTCTTGGTCAAATGGGTCATTCACGTGAATCGCGTAGAACCGGAGAGTTTTTTTTTCGGGGGGGGGGGGGGGGGGGGGGGGGGGGGGTATAGGCTGCCCTAGAGTTATTGCGTCGGATTTTAGGCATATTCATTAAATTGACATTTTCTGCGATATCGTAATTTAGTATTTTTTCTATTTAATCGAATTTACATTGCGTCAGAATCGCAGTGGAATTGAGAACCCTGTTATGGCTAACACAATTAGGCTTTGATGAAAATCATAACGAAAGGGAATGTTTTATTTTTAAATTTCGAGGTAATCAAGCTTTTTTGGAGCAAAACAACACTTGTAGTTGTGTGTGTTCAAAACGTTAGCTACTGCTTTGTTATGTGGCTGGTGGACGGGCCGTGAAGATACGAGCTTGGAAAAGATAGAAGACCTTCGCGCTAGCGTAGTCTCTCATGTATTCAAATTGTTGCTCTCCTCTGGATTTATAAATTTTAAATTTGTGTGTAAGGACTGTTAGATTTCATTTCAGTAGCTTTTAGTGACTTTCTTGGTCGATGATCCAATTGACTGTGTAATACACAAGCGCCGTTTTCTAGTTTGTGTTTGACAACTTTTGTATGCAATACAGATTCGCGAATCTAATACTCTTTGACTTCACTTTTGAATGGTTCAAGTATGATCTGTCCAAGTCACATCTTTCAAAAGAATCTGATTAATCGGGTCATACAATCATAACACCAATATTTAGTTAAATGATATTCATAAACTGCACTTTCTATAATTTAAATAACCATAACATTTAAAATCTTTTAATTTCACATTTAATGAATAAATAGTAGCCTTAATATTACAATTAAAAGTTATATTTTAACATTCACGTTTTTTAGTCACCTCTTGCACTGCTGTAATATGAACAAACAGACGGAAGCTGATTCATTAACATAGACCTAATTCAGTATAAATGTAATAGCTCATATGGTTCATATAATACATCCCTTTTCTCTTTTCAATCTATGAAATTATTATAATCACAGTATTGTTTCATCCAGAAACCTTGTTAAACTGTGTAACCAACACTATATGGCAACCTTTGAAAATTTCACTCGCCGCTTTCTCCCCCGTTCCCTCCCCCCCCCCCCCCCTCCCCTTCACCTCACCCGCCTGCCTAGCACGCAGGCGTAACACTGTCCCTTTAATATAGATTTGTAGTCTGGAGGAACCTAGAGCTTTGTTTCAGCCCGAAACAGTGAAAATAAAAGTTGTTTGCGACTTTGATACTACAAAATTTGACTTTTTTTCTCACAATTGCAGATATATATGTCCACAATTGCGTGATATAAAGTCACAATTGCGTGATATAAAGTCACAATTGCGTGATATAAAGTCAAATTGGTGATATAAAGTCGAATTGGACCTATAGCAATGACCCTCGCCTCTTAGACCGCCTATGTTCTCGCATAGTCAGCTAGCTTCATGCTCTCTCCATGTTCTCACGCAGTCAAAATTACATCGCGGAGCAGAGAGGAGACTGACACACACGCAGACAGAAGAGACCAGGTTACTTTTCGGTTACTTTTGATATTAAACATATTAAACAAAGTCTCAGCTTTCAAATGTGGTCATTTTTTGAAAGAAATTTAAACAATAAATACCGTTTTGGGGCTCTTTAATGTGCCGTGACAGATCGCTGTAGAGCATCCGTTAAAGCTGCTCGTGATCCGATCATCTCTTCCTTCTAGTTCATTTATAGCATCAAATAAACATGAACGAACATAAGAAGTAATGTTGTTTTAACCGCGGAAATGCGTCAGTATATTCATTTTACCAAGTTAAAATCCTCCTAACTCTACTGGCTGCTTTTTTGGACAAAATGGCGGATGGCGAAGTATGATTGGTTAGAACACCTGTCAATCAAGCTCCACGCGAAGGGTCAATTGCGTGTTATAAAGTCAGAATTGTGAGATAAACTATTCCGAGAGGAAAAAAAGTCCGTCTTTTTTCCCCCATATAATTGGACTTTATAACTCGCAATTGCGAGTTTATATCTCACAATTCTGACTATATCTCGCAATTCTGACTTTATCTCTCGCAATTCTGACTTTATATCTCGCAATTCTGACTTTATAACACGCAATTGCGACTTTATATCTGCGACAATTACCTTTTTTATTTTTCATTCTGTGGCGGAAACAAGCTTCCATAAGTTCCTCCTCTGTGTACTCGGGTTCAAACAGATATGGCTCTGGGTCTGCTACAAACAAGTCATAATTATCTACATAGTCCGCCATTGTAAATGATCTCTTGCAGTTTGCTAGTAGCACAGGTAAAAGTCACGTTGGTTCTATTGACGGAAATGACAGGGAGAGGGAGAGGGAGAGGGGGGAGAGGACTTTTCACGAGTGAAGATATTACAGCGCCGAGTCGAAGTGCTCCCAATAAGTGCTATTCCGCCATACATTATAGTTATCCATTTTACCCGCTTATAAAAAGCGCCACATTTTATTTAGAGTCACCATACTTGGTCGTGTAACTACTCGTGTAACTATATTTAAATAGAGAAAACGTGGATTTGTTTGGTCGCTTCTAACTTCATCTCTGTTTGGCCCATATACAATGAATGTGGCTAAGCTAACTGCTCTCAAAGTTCTCCGCCCGACAGAGCGATTAAGTGCACGCACTGAGACGAGAGAGGAATGTACCAAATCGTCTTAGATAAGAGAATAACATTGTCTAATATGAAAAAACGGTGGAGTATCCCTTTAAAAGCATTGAGAAGTTTTCTGAGTTTTATAGTTGGTAGTATGTCACTGATGTCTTGTTGTTGAACAAACTGAAGATCATCTTTGGGTTCCAATCCAGAGTATTCAAGTCTGTCAATCAAAATCTGTGTGGTGTTCTCATCATTTGACGGCAAAGCCCTGAGGATGATTTCCCTCAGTTCTCCCACCAAGGCGGACATTGCTCTAAATTGAGACAAAATAATGATGAAGAACTATTACAGACATATCAAACACTGTGTACTTTGACAAGGGATATTAATCCAGAAGGTCATTCTGATTAACACAAGAGTAGGATCCATTCATTGGTGTCAAGCAGTGAACACCCATGTCAGGTATACTACAAGTTTGTAAAAGTTCTGTGATGAAGTACACTGAAGTATTTTTGTATGACTGTCATCAAAATCCTCCCCATAATAAGCCCCGCATTAGTTTCATGAATGACAACAAACATGTTTTTTTTTTTGTATGTTGTGCCTCACAGTTGCCTCATGAGAAACCCAAGAATTTTCAGTATGAAAATAATATCCAGATAGACTATCTTATGACATCATTGTAGTCACTCACCACAAACTGTTGCCTTCTCTGCAGCAATAGCAGGGGGGAAGAGCGCCCCAGCATGAAGAAATGCGTGCAGAAGCTGATGTCTTTCTGAGAGAGTAAAGCACAGATTTTTAAAGTTATGTAGTTTTATTGTTGTTTAAAATACATGTGCTTACTTTTGAATCTTAATGTCCACAAACGGATGAATGGTCCAAAATGAATAATGAGCTCTGGGTAGTGGCTAAGGTAATGATATTTAGGTCTGAGAGAGTAAGTAGGAAACATGTGTTTCCTAAAATGTAGGTACTCATCAATCAAAACTCTCTCTGACCACTGGAAATGGCTGGTGCACAAACAAATGCAACAATTTCCCTTTACAATAAAATTAGTTGCCAAACTTCATTCACACCAGGTGATTCAATTTTGTCACCAATTTATATTGGCAGCATCCTCAAAAAACAGCAGTTCTGTACAGCATGCCCACTTAACTTCTCACTTCCTGGGTTAATCTCACACGGTCTGTCACAGTTGTCATTACCTAGAAAATTGAACTGACTAATCCTTCGATTCAATTCCAGGTATGTAAACTGTCTGTCAACCTTTACAAGATGTTGTATACATAAAGCAAAGTCATACGACATGACACCTTCAAACAAATCATGTCCAAGGCACGGGGACAACCCTGGCTGAGAGACATGATAGAAGGAGAGCTCATTGAACAAAGAGTCAAACTTGATGCCTTCACTATGGTCCAAACCCTTATCAAGGTTGTCAACATGATCTTTGTAAGACTCCGCTGTACGAAATGTGGCTCTGGAAAGGGGATCTTCCTGATAAGTATATTTGTCAATTTCACAATATCTGCAAAAGTATACTTCCGTTGAAATTCTCCAGAAACCCAACAATGCTATGTGAGCCTAAATTCAGTCCGTCTGGAAAATCTATGCCTGTAGTCTCAAGGTCTTTAAGGTCATTGACTAAGCACCTCATGACCAATTCTTGACCAAAGTACTTAAAGTCTTGTTTCCTGCAGAGAAACACCAATTGCATTTGGTCAGTACTTGACCTATTATGATCTGCTAATGTGAGGTACATAGCTAGAATTTTATATTTTTTCTTCCCAGACCCAAGAGGGTACGCAACCTCATAAGCACCTTGATATAAGACCAAGCCTAATGCAGATTCATCTGCATGATGCAAGTTTTCAGTTATGTTTTCACCAACCCACACATCCTTCAAAATGTCCTTCAACTGGACACAACTGTGCACATCTTTGTACTGTTCTCTTACAGACTTGCAGTGAAGAAGAGATTCAATTGTTTTGTTTTTTTTACTGGTACATACTGCACAAAATACTCTTTTCCAGCTTCATTCTGTCCTAGGCGAATAGGCATAGGCTCAACATAATGAAAGCTTTTCTTGAAAAATGTTTTTCTTTGCTGATCTGATCTTGGCTATTGCAGGATGTAAAAAGATCTTCAGCTTTAAGATCGTCAAGTACAATTTTTATCATTGCTTCTGGAACATTAAGTGAGATTAACTTTTCCTGAAGTCTGAAAAGCAAATGGGACTGATTGATTTCATGTATTGACTACATGTCTTCAATGATTGTCTGAATGACTGAGGCTAGAAGCAATAGCTTGGCTTGTAATTTCAAATAGAATAGAGCAAGATTCCTTAAAAAACAAAGTCTCATCAACATTTTCAGGACTAACATCTGCTTCCTCATAATTTTCACCAGCATCAGTCTGTGAATGAGACTGAACATCAATGTCCTGAATCTGAGAGAAGCTGGCTTCAGGGTTTGCTGTAATGGAATCAATTAGGCCTCCTATATTTTCATTATGTTTTCTGGACAAATGTGAGGTAAATGTTGATTTAAAGGAACACGCCACCGTTTTTGAAATGGGGGTTATTCACCATTTCCCCTACATTTAGATAGGTGGGCAAACACATTTTTGTCTCAGTGCATGCATTCTCTTAGTTTTGGCAGCGCCGACGGTAGCTTAGCATAATGAATGGAATCCTTTATTGCCAGATAGCTTGTCGAGAGTAAAAGTGATAAAAAAAACTAATTACATTTTGTGACCTGAGTATTCACGAGTACAAATAGCAATGCAGATTAAGACTAGGCGATTTCCGAGGCAGATATTGACTTAGGACTATATTGGGGTGAAGCACAGGCGAAGCACTGCTACTTGGGCGCAGAGATATCACACAACACCTGAAATCCCCCAACTTTAGTCAACAAAGAGTTCACTGATTGATGAAACTGCTAAAGAGGTAAAATGTTCAATCAAACGGTTACACAGTAATTGTTACATAATAGGTACTGTATATTACAATGAACAAACACAAAAATTACTTTTTCACAAAGATTTATTTGTCATTGACAATATAATTACAACATTAAAACATTTCATATACAACATGTTATGATCTTGAAGATGAATCCAAGCGCAGACAGGATGCTTGACACTTTATTTATGGACAAAACAAACTAACAGGAAAAACAAAACCCAATCGGGGGCAAAACATGGACAGGCTAAGGAGTGACAGAACTAGACTATGACCTGACAAATAACTAGACGATAAACAAACAGCAAATATTGAATCAGTAATCTCTCTCTCTCTCTCTCTTCTCTCTCTCTCTCTCTCTCTCTCTCTCTCTCTCTCTCTCTCTAGACAATACTCTTGACAGGATACTCACAAGGTAAGACAACACTCAGGTAGAAATCACAATGAACCGACACAGGGCAGCAAACACAAGGGGATAAAATAGGGAGAAACTAATGAAGAGACCCGGGGGTTGTTTCATAAAAGAAGCTTAGAAAAGCGGGGATTAAGCTCCAAAACCCGACTTGAATTAACCTAACAAATCAGTTGGGGTTTCATAAAAGGTAACACAAGTTCACGCAATCCCACTAATTTGAACCAGGTTTATCTAGTCTAGATAATTGACCCTTCGCAAAGACCCGCCCTCCTTAGTTACTGTCGCTATGTTCCGACAAGCTACGCCGCTCTCAAGCTCTCACCATGTTCTCACACAGTGAAAAATACATCGCGGAGCAGAGAGGAGACTGACAACACGCGGACAGACAGGACAGACCAGGTTACTTTTCGGTTACTTTTGATATTAAGCATGTTAAACAAAGTCTCACCTTTCAAATATGGTCATTTTTTGAAAGAAATTTAAACAATAAATACCGTTTTGTGGCTCTTTAATGTGCCGTGACAGATCGCTGTAGAGCATCAGTTAAACCTGCTCGTGATCCGATCATCTCTTCCTTCTAGTTCATTTATAGCATCAAATAAACATGAATTAACATAAGAAGGAATGTTGTTTTAACCGCGGAAAGGCGCCAGTATATTCAGTTTTTCAAGTTCAAATCCTCCCATGTTAATCTACTATCTCTCCTGACTGCTTGATCGACAAAATGGCGGATGGCGAAGTATGATTGGTCAGAACACCTGTCAATCAAGCTCCACGCGAAGGGTCAATTGCACGTGAACGCTATTCTTAAGAAGCCCTGATGGTGGGGCATAGATTTATCAATTTAACATGGCAACTAAAGCGCAAGAGAGAGCAGCGATGTTCACGGCAACTGAGCAGCAATTACTTCTCGAATCTTACGAAGAATTTAAACACATGATTACAAAAAAAGGAAATACCGCAGCAATTAATAAAACGAGAGAAAAAGGCTGGCAGGAAATTGCTGATCGTCTCAATGCGTAAGTAGCAATTAATGTAGGCCTACATTACTATATTTTATTAAAGTGAAATTTGTCACAATACATTGAATGTGTGTGTGTGTGTGTGTGTGTGTGTGTGTGTGTGTGTGTGTGTGTGTGTGTGTGTGTTTAACTTTTACAGCAGCAAATTAAGTGAAGAAAAAAAGAACATGGCAGCAGGTGAAAATAAAATATAAAAATATTGTTCAGAATGGTAAGTATCATAAAGTATCTCCGGCTTTATGAGGCTTCAGAAGCAACACCACCTTTTCAATCTGATCAAAGTCAAGCCTGGTGAGATTATATTTATGCATGAGTAGAAATTTTCGATAGTCGAGCTTGCCCTTCTAGGTTTTCTCTTGCTTTGACTCGAGAGCATCGAAGACTCCCGCTCCAATGAGTAAATAGGACAAAGTGCAGATAATTAAGGCGAGTGTCCGCAGGTTTTGCTTCTTCATCTTCTCATAGTTGCTCCAATGAAAATGAAATGATGTGATCCAACAGCAAAGCGGTTGTCAGCTTGGTGTGTCTCTTGCTTTACACAATAAGACAAAGTGACAGTCGACAAATATATAAAATAAAATTTGGAGAATGGAAGTCAGGAATGAATTCTGAATTACTGCTGCACTTCAAACACATGCTATCTGAGCTGAGAGTCACACTGTGAAACTTTTGAGAATACTTTTGCCTACCAGCTGTTTGACAACCGAAATATTGAGAGAAATTTTAAATAAGAAGGAGTCTTACTATGACCATCGAAGATTGCATGTCTGGTGCCTTCTCATCGAACGCCGAGGCAGCCGACCTGAGGTCGGAGCTTCACTCCATAGAGGTCCTACTGGATGCTGTTCTCCAGCGACAGTCTTTACTTCTCTTACGGGTGGATTCATTACATCCAGTTTCTAAACCCGGTACCGTGGATGATGCCACTGGGGTCTCCGCCAGTGTCGCTACTGTGACTGATCCGTTGAACACCTGGACAGTAGTCGGTGCGAAGGACGGCCGACGGGTATCTCTTCCCTTGTTTTCTCCGGTTGATGACGAGAACCCCCTCACTCTTTCAAACTTTTATGCACCGCTGGAGACATTTCAAGGGACTGACCTGGGGGTCGAGTCTGGAGCTGCTGATTCCCCGTTATGCTCTACGGACAGGCAGCCTGCTATAAACATTGTATCTACAGCCCCGGCAACGCAGTCTGGTGCTAGGTGCGTGCCCAAACCTGCGAGGTCGGGCGGAACTTTCATTCACAGGTCGAGAAAGCGGTCCATTTCTCCCATGCCTACAGAAAGATGTGAGAAGCGCCGTCGCTGCCTCTCTTCCTCCGAGGTTAGTGGTGACATCGGCTGTGCCTCACCGGTGTTTCCACCTGCAACAGATGGTAGTCCAGGCTCCCTCGCGCCGAGTGATGACGTCATATCCTTGGCGTCCTTTTTTAGACTTTCTGACCGTGCGACAACTGCTGGCGCTGAGCCAGCTGTGCCCCCTGGCTCTCTGGAGCCTCAGTCTTCTGCCACACATATAACTAACCAGAATCTTTCTTCCTATATGTATAACGACATCTCATTGCCACAAGTACTGCTGCTTGGTGATTCTTCCATCAAGGGAATTAAACTTCCAGCTTGTATCACCTACTGTCTGTCTAATGGTAAGATTGGTGATTTCATCAAGCTTTTGCCTAAACTTTTTCACTTACATGCATCTGTCAAAATAGTCATTGTACATACTGGGACTAATGAGATAATGGATAGGCAATCAGCGAGACTGCACTCAGAGCTTGAGGAAATATGTTTTCTAATTGAATCTTTGGGAAAGCGCTGTATTCTATCTGGTCCTCTCCCCTCTCCTTCTATGGGCTCTGAATATTTTAGTCGTCTCTATGGATTGCATCAATGGCTATGCCACTTTTGTCTAGCTGCTGGTTTTAATTTTATTCCTAACTTTGTCTCATTTTGGACTAGGCATGACCTTTTTAATGCTGACAGATTTCACCTTAATAGGGGAGGGACCAAGCTGCTCACTTCCAATCTAGTGAACTATATAGCCTATGGTATTGACTGACATGATGCTCAGCCTGACCCTCCTCCAGCCCGCCTTTGTTCTACTCCGCATAGTAATCAGGAGGGTCCTGCTAAACTGTCCCCTTGCATAGATCTTTATATGACCTCGGTACACCTGCATACTTCTATCGTGTCCTTACAGGCTCCTATTACTGTCCAAATTGGTTCCACAATGGCAAAGTGGAATAGACCTTGCAAACGCAACTTGGCTCGCAGATCTAACCCATCTAATCTACTTATCATTCCTAAAAAATCACCTGTCCCTGTGGAAAAAAATATTTTTCTTACAGTAAAACTCGCTCTGCTAAATATCAGGTCACTCATAAAAAAGTCTTTTTTAATTAATGATCTTATTTCCTCATATAAACTTGATTTTTTATTTTTAACTGAAACTTGGCTTGATTCAGTAAACTGTAATAGTACTCTGATTGAATCTTCTCCCCCGACTATAACTTTATAAGTGTCAACCGTGAAAATAGACGTGGGGGAGGAATAGCTAAAATTTTTAAAACTTCTTTTCAGTGTCAACAGTCATCCTATGGTGACTATGCTTCTTTTGAATATCTTTGTGCTGTCCTTAAAAGTTGTTCAAAAATTCTGCTGCTAACTGTATATAGACCTCCTATTCTATCAGTTCCAGTCTTCCTTGAAGATTTCTGTGAATTGCTCTCTGAAATCTGTGTTCACTTTGACAGCATTGTTATATCAGGTGATTTCAACATCCATGTAGATAACCCTGAAAACCAACATGCAAGAGACTTTTTGGCGCTGATCGATGCCTTTAATTTGACACAACATATACAGGGCCCCACTCACTCTCAAGGCCATACACTCGATCTTGTCATCACAAAGGGTGTAACTGTCTCAACGTCTGTTGTAGATCTAGCCTTATCTGATCACTGTTGTATTTTCTTTGAAGTCTGCTTGCTCCCCTATTGTCAGAATAATTCTATTATGATCAGAAAGAGAGCCATAAATGACAAAACTTGTGCACTTTTTGAGCAAACACTCTTTGAGTCAAAAAAATCATTTCCTAAGACTGCTGATAACTTGTTGGAAGATTTTAATTTAAGAATGACAAATATAATGGATGATATTGCCCCTTTAAAACTGAAAAAATCCATTGGAAAACAGAAAGCTCCATGGATGAATGATCCGTTAGTTAGATTGAAAAAGAAAGAATGTAGGAGAACAGAAAGGAAATGGCGTAAATCCAAACTTAATTCAGACTATCTGATCCATAAAGGGACACTTTACAAATACAATTCTGTAATTTGTAAAGCAAGACAATCTCATTTCTCTACTATTATCAATAGTAAAGCAAATAACACCCGTGCGCTATTTTCCACCTTTGAGAAGTTAACAAATCCTTCACCTTATCTGGCTCCTGAACTACTCTCAGTTGAAAAGTGCAATGAATTTGCTTATTTTTTTAAGAACAAAGTAGAGAACATAAGACATTATATCTCACATATACGTCTCATAGCATCTCTCACTTTGTATCACCAATTAGTCTGAGCGATGAGCTCAGCACTCTTTCAAATTTCAGCCCTGTTGACCTTGACACTCTTGATAAGACTGTACAAAGTCTAAGTTCCTCCACATCGGAGCTGGACATTTTACCCACTAGGTTTTTTAAATCTGTGTTTCATCTAATTGCAACTGATGTGCTTTTAATAACTAATACCTCTCTACTGAGCGGCGTATTTCCAAAGTCCCTTAAAATAGCTGTTGTAAAACCTTTACTTAAAAAGAACAATCTGGATGAGTCTGTCCTTAACAACTACAGACCCATATCAAATTTGTCTTTCATCGGTAAAATAATTGAAAAAATTGTTTTTAATCAAGTGTCTGCGTTTCTAACTTCAACTTCCTGTTTTGATCTCAATCAGTCAGGTTTTAGAAAATACCATAGCACTGAAACAGCCTTGGTTAAAGTAGTCAATGACATTCGGCTAAATAATGATGCTGGAAAAAACCACTGTTCTTATGCTGTTGGATCTCAGTGCGGCGTTCGACACTGTTGACCACAGCATACTAGTAGAAAGACTTAAATGCTGTGTTGGCCTTTCTGGCTCGGTCATCTGCTGGCTAAAGTCTTATCTAGAACACAGGAGTTTCTATGTTTCTATTGGTCATTATGCCTCAGCTCCTGTGTCTTTAACATGTGGTGTCCCTCAGGGCTCAATCCTTGGCCCTCTTTTGTTTAATCTGTACATGCTCCCTCTTGGCCAAATTATGAAGAACCATTCAATTAGTTACCATAGCTACGCAGATGATACACAGTTATATCTATCCTTATCTCCCAACGAGTTTGCTCCCCTTGAATCTCTTTATCATTGTCTTAATCAAGTTCAAGACTGGATGTCTAAAAACCTTCTTAAATTAAACACAGACAAAACTGAAGTAATTATCTTTGGGAAAAAGGATCAAAGACTAAAGACTGCCACATTATTGGGAATGAAAGGTTTTGAGGTAGTGGAAACCGTGAAGAACCTCGGGGTCATTATTGACAGCGACCTAAGTTTCAATAGCCACATGAAGGCAGTTACAAAATCAGCTTTTTATCACTTAAAAAACATTGCAAAGGTTAAAAACTGCATATTACCGGTAGATTTAGAAAAACTTATTCATGCTTTCATCACCAGTAGGGTGGATTATTGTAATGGTCTTTTCACTGGTCTCCCTAAAAAAACAATAAAACCTCTTCAAATTATTCAAAATGCAGCAGCAAGGCTATTGACCAGAACCAAAAGAAAAGATCATATCACACCAATTTTAAAATCTCTACACTGGTTACCAGTGATCTATAGAATTGATTTTAAAGTTCTTTTTCTTGTTTTTAAATCACTAAATGGTCAAGGACCTCTTTATATAGCAGAGATGCTTGAAACATATAGCCCCTCAAGATCTCTTAGATCTGCTGGAAAATTCCAACTGGTACAATCCAGCGCTCGTACCAAGCAGGGAGAGGCAGCCTTTAGTTGTTATGCGGTCCGTCTTTGGAACCGTCTTCCTGTAGACATTAAGACCTCTCCCACTGTCTCTATTTTTAAGTCCAGACTAAAGACAAAACTTTTTTACGATGCTTTCCATTAATCCTCTCTTGTACCTGTGGTCTGTAAGCTCTTGTCCTTTTTTTTTTTTTTTTTTTTTTTACACTCTTGTGTGTTACGTTTAATCTCTTGTGTATTACTCCTGTGAATTAACATGTTTTTATTGCTAATGTCATTGTGTAATTGCTATTATGTGAAGCACATTGGGTTACCGTTCTGTGTATGAAATGGGCTATACAAATAAACCTGAACTGAACTGAACTAAAGTATAAATCTATGTAAGTACTTAAGCATAACCAGCTTGATGTTACAACTGTCCAGTCTCATGATGTTTAATAATTGCAGCTACCAAAAAGAAGAGTGAGGTTGCTGGCACTGGGGGAGGGCCACCAACAGCCAACTTTACTCCTGCAGAGGAGCTGGCATTAGACCTGAATAAAGGGAGGTACGGTGGCCGAGAGGTGCAAAACAAATCACAATTATAAAAACAAAATAACAAGTCAGAAAACACAATAACAATTCAGAAAACAAAATAACAATTCAGAAAACACAATAACAATTCAGAAAACACAATAACAATTCAGAAAACACAATAACAAATCAGAAAACACAATAACAATTCAGAAAACAAAATAACAATTCAGAAAACAAAATAACAATTCAGAAAACACAATAACAATTCAGAAAACACAATAACAAATCAGAAAACACAATAACAAATCAGAAAACACAACGACATTTCAAAGAAAACGGAAAAGGTAGGTACATTTTGAGAATGGCAAACTTGTCGCTGATTGGACGAGACACCTGTCAATCAAGCTTTACAGGAATTAAGAAATTTGTGACCAACTTTGTTTTGCTAAATGCGAAAATGGAACACATTAAACATTACTTTGAAGAAGGACATTCATATGCCGTGATTGTGGACATGCTGGCGAAATACCACGATATTAAAACTATTTACAGGATTACTAAAAATATTTAGGCTACATGCTTTGTGAGGCACACACGTACATTTGCACACACAAGCAAGGTCTCTCGCTCTCTGTCTCTACCTCTCTGCCGTGCGCTACACGGTTTGGAGCTCGCGAGCTCTAGAGCTCCGAGTTTTTAACTAATTTGCGGGCATCAGGGAGCCGCTATCAATGTGCGGGGAACTTCCGGGAGACTTGGGATGTCTGCATATCACTCCATGGGACCGAACTATCTTTGGCATGTTGATGGGTGCGATAAACTTAAGCCATTTGAGCACAAGCTCATTTTAATGTCGTGGTATGTCGCCAGCATGTCCACAATCACGGCATATTATTGTCCTTCTTCAAAGTAATGTTTAATGTGTGTGTTCCATTTTGATCACAAATTACTTACTTCCTGTAAAGCTTGATTGACAGGTGTCTCGTCCAATCAGCGACAAGTTTGCCATTCTCAAAATGTACCTACCTTTTCCGTTTTCTATGAAATGTCGTTGTGTTTTCTGAATTGTTATTGTGTTTTCCGAATTGTTATTGTGTTTTCTGAATTGTTATTGTGTTTTCTGAATTGTTATTGTGTTTTCTGAATTGTCAATGTGTTTTCTGAATTGTTATTTTGTTTTCTGAATTGTTATTGTGTTTTCTGAATTGTTATTGTGTTTTCTGAATTGTTATTGTGTTTTCTGAATTGTTATTGTGTTTTCTGAATTGTTATTTTGTTTTTATAATAGTGATTTGTTTTGCACCTCTCGGCCACCGTAGGGAGGCCTGTCATTGAGGGAATAGAGGGGGGGACAGCATCTGGATCCTTTCCATCCAGTATAAGAGATCACTACTTAAAGGTTCTCTAAGCGATCCTGGGTGACATCACTTCTTGTTGACGTTTGAACTATTGTCAAACAAAACAGAGGCTAGCTAGACCCTCCCTCCTCCTCATCCGCGCACTAACCCCTCAAACCCACCCCCAAACCCTTCTTGTCGGTTATTGGCTGGAACAGTTTGCTATGTTTCGTAGCGCGGGTCGCTACAGTTTGTTTTTGTAGTCGTTTGTGGAGCCTGGGATGTCCGCAGAGACCGCGTTTTTTTTACAGTGTGTTCAGAGGACAGTCAGCTAGCGGATAGTGAGGAGATGTTTGCTGTATGTGACGAAAAATGTTTTGGCCTTAAAAACGTGTTACATCGCTTAGAGCACCTTTAAAAGGTATTTTGTTTATTTTATTTATTTTTATTCTTGCATTCATAACTAAATATTTTTGTTTTATAGTGATGCCAAATTCTGTGTGCTTTCTGGATCCACCAGACATCATGCTGAACCCTGTGAGTATGACAGTATGAGTTTAAAGCACTGATTTTTCAAGTGGTGATTTATTAAACCAAGTTTAATTAATGGTTTTAGGTTGAAGGCCCATCTACAGTTGAGGAGGATGAGGAGACTGTGTCAGTATGTTCAATGAGGCCTGAGGTAGGCACAGATTTCCACATTATATATTTAAAAGCCTACCTGTGAGGTGCTAAATTGTGTGTATTTCCATTTTTGGCAACAGGATGCTGACACCCTTCTAGAGCCCTCTCAGTCTGGGACCACATGTGACCAAGTGAGTATTAAAAAATTACAAAAAAAGTGCCAAGAGCACTAGATCAAATTGAGAACTTAAATGTCTGCTCCTACAAAACCCAGAACATAAAGGGAGTCTACAAAAGGTATCTCCTGAAACAAATGGAGGCCATAGATACTGACATTCAATATAAAAAACTCAAGATGAGAAAGTTGGAGCTGGAAATCCAACAGCTTGAGAAAAATGTAAGTAGAACTGCCATATTTAAAACAATGACACATGACCTTTTTGTTTTTTGACCACATTTAAGTGTATGTTTTCACCCCCAACAGCCAGCTTCAACCTAAATAAAATAAAAAATAAAATATGACTTGTGTGTCTGGTAAATTAAGGGGAAAGTGAAAACTTTTAACATGGTTTGGACAGTATTAACCAAAATAATTATTGGCATAACTGCAGGGCCGGCTCTAGCCCTTTGGTTGCCCCAGGCGAGATTGATTTTTGCGCCCCCCCCCCCCCCCCCCCCCCCTTCAAAAATAATGAGTATTAATTTAACTAAACAAAAATGCTCTTATAGTAACTCCAAAACTTCAACAAGCAAATTATGACTTGAACTGTATTAAATTGTTTATACAAATGCTACAAAGAACGCTCAAGGATAATTCAATCATTCTACATAGTTGCATTGTACAAATACATTTTATTTGACCATGTAATTTGTAGTAGCTAGATAAATGACAATTACTACCAGCACTAGTCCATTACTATTATTACTAATTTATTAGGCTGCTACAAGGCTAGGGGGGTTCGGGGGTTTTTTCCCCCGTAAGAAAATTTTGTGCATTTTAATGTTAAATTCATCAATTTGGTGCACTTTGAGAGTTCAAAATTAAAAGCTCAAACCCATATTCAGTGTTCAAATTAAACAAAGAAAAATTCAAACCTCTTTTAGTTAGTGTCTGTCTACATTACATAATAATAGTTATAATATTAATCCCATGATAATACTCATATATTGTAAAACAATGCACTGAAAAATAAAGGAAACTTTCATAAGTTTTGTATTAATTTCTATACTAATAGAAAGAGTATTTTTCTATACTTCACATTAAAGATGTGATTGGGTCAGCCCAGTGTCAATCAAGAAAACAACCAATGGGCCGCTGCTCTACGCGTTTCATGCGGTGTCAGAAAAAAAAGCTAACGCTGACTTTTTTTTGACCAATGCATTACACCAGCACTAACCCAGCGCCGCCGATTAAGCAAAACAAAACGAATGGGCTATTTCTATTTTAGCCCCCGGCCGCTTTTTTGCTTTATCCATCTTTTTCGACGACAACTCACTAGCTACAGTACTCGTGCCTGATCGCTCAGCGCTCACGGCGCCCGCGTCCGCTCGCGATATTACTGGAGGGGGGTCCCCTGTCAAAATTCTATGATGAAATCTTATGAGGGCGCCTACTCCGCTATACATACCGGTATTTTTGCGCCACTGGCAGGCTTATGTGCCGGCCTGGGGCTGAGCCCCGGAGAGCCCCGGCCCAATTTAACCACTGGCTGTGACTGTGAGCTTGATGATATAGATACCTCTGCTTTGGGCACGTTTTTCTTCCTCCTCCTCCCTTCGTTTTCGGAATGCCGATCCCAATGGCTTGGGTGTTCATTTCATAATAAAAGATTATATAATGTATGATCATTTATAGCCTACAACCGCCAAGGGGCGTTTAAAGCGCATTTAAAGCGCTAAAACCAGCGGTCAGATGTTTTCGCGCAACTCCCGGTTGCTGAGCAACATGCGTGAGTTTGACAGCTGCTGCCTGTCAGTCAGAGTGACTCAGTTGTTTTTTAGGATTGTATAATCTAGTGAAAGAAATGAACAAATACAAGCAGTGTGTGGACAGTGCACAGTAAAAGTGTACAGCGTGTGCGCAGCTTTCATAACATTTAACTTTTTTTTTTTATTCTGCAATTTTGCGCCCCGTCCAGCAGTTCGCGCCCCAGGCGGCCGCCTGTGTCGCCTGTCGGCAAAGCCGGCCCTGCATAACTGTCTCTTATAACCCTGCCTATTTTCATTGTCATCAAAAATGCCTTCAACGTTCCAGTCTTGCTCTACAACCATCCTTGGTTGCCTCTCTCTCCTCAGACAGGCAATGTTATGTAGCACAACACATGCAACTACAATGTCACATGCCCTTTGTGGAATCACTCTGAGGTAATTCAGGCACTGGAACCTTGACTTGATGAGCCCAAATGCCATCTCTATACAAGCTCTTGTGCGTGCATGGGCAATATTGTAGTTGTGCCTCAGTCTGCGTCTCCTGATAGGGAGTCAAGAGATAAGGCAGGCATGCATATCCCTTGTCTCCCAGCAAAACTCCTGAGAATTGACCTGAATAAAAAAAATAAAAAATAATAATTAAGCACTGAACTTGGTGAATGTATTTTAAAGCTGTAGTTTTTGCTATGTTAAGTGACTAACATACCTTGTGCCAGTTGGTGGGAAAGAGAAGAGGACCGAAAGATTCTGGAATCATGCACTGAGCCAGGCCATTTTGCCTCTACATTTGTGATGATGCAATCTGCATCACAAATCATCTAAATAATTAAAAATGTAGGTCACTACATTGGACTTAAATAATATATATATAATATATATATATATATATATATATATATATATATATATATATATATATATATATAGAATTGTTAATGCATTTGCAATGAATAGAACACTGGTGCCTAGCTTATTGTAAAGAACAATCGCTTCTAGCCTACAATATAATCTCAGTGGGACTGAACCTGTACATTGATGCAGTGTAATGATTTCCTATTAACGAAGTCTGCTTCATGCGGACCAGACGGGCGCTTTATGCGCACGTGGGTGCAGTCCAGAGCTCCAATAACATTTGGGAAAGCTACAAAAGTTAAGTGTTTTTTTAAGTGTATTAACAGCCAATAAATATTTCCATTTTCTATATAGTTCTTATTTGAACTTACCAGCGATTCCATAAAAGGCCTGTTTAATACTGTGAATCGTTCTGTGGCCGGGGAAGGTGATGAACACATTAAGTATTTTTTTTTAAAGACAGGTACACAATCCGTACAGAGCGGCAAACCGATGCTTTGCTGATATTCTCTGCATCTCCGACTCTGTACAAAAATGTTCCGCTGGCAAAAAAGCGAAGTGCAATGCACACAGTCTGTAGGACTGTGAGCGCTTTATTGCGCCGTGTGCTATTTGCGACGTGTGGGCTCAGTAATCTACAAAGATATCTTATCCCTTCCCTCGAGAATCTATACCGCTCATGCAGGTAGTAGTCAGAAAAAGCCAACGGGTCTGCCCTGTCCCTGAAAGTACGTTCTCTTTGAAATGCCCTGCGTATGATCATCGCTCCCTCATCCACCACCTCATCAATGAAAGGACACGCCATGACTATGCGTCCTCCTATGGGTGGAGCTCCCTATTTATAGACATTTAATTGATTCATTACAAAAATCACACCAACTAAACAAATAGGCCTACCTTTATTTTACATTTGTTTCACTTTTTGTATGTTCAAATGTATTACATTTATTTTTAAAGTGCATTTGTTTTCATTGTTGGACTGATAGTGGTTAAATGAAATAAAATGGCAGCATGCCAGAGAGTCCGATGTCACATTCCCAGTGGGTTGGTATTAAAACGGTATTCTGGTTAAGCATCATTTCAGGCTTAGCCTGACAGTTAGCCTGCCCCGGACCAGGCTAGTTTCCCAGCATAAGTTTCCAGGGTAACTGAGTTTGAACTATTTTAAGTTTGCTTTATGAAACAGAATTCAACGACAATTAGTCTGTCTAAACAAAATAAGCCTGGCTTAGGGCTGGGCGATATGGCTGAAAACTGTATCACGATATCAGTGTTTCATATCGGTCGATATCGATAATTATTGATTTTTTTATGACCCATTTATAATAAGGACCAGGAGAAAAAATATACATTTAAATACATTTAAAAAAATTTATTTTAAACTTAATCTTCCTCTGATTAAAATCCCAAGACAGAAATGTCAACACAACCATGGAAAACTCAAATAATTAAAATGTAAACATAAGTCTAAATTCACAATCAGACCTGCAAACTCCTCAGAGTAAAAAAGGTGACAGTGGTGCGGTGCGGTGCGGCGTGACGGGTGGTGGGGGGTTGTGGTCGTACGTGCCCCCTGCTCGATTTTTTGTGAGATTTTAATATGCAATTGACACATTTCTGAGCGTGACTTAACAAAAATCAGCATACTTATCAAAAATCTTTGTGTGGCAACCCGGAAGTTTGTATCTTACACATGCACTGTATCATAAGAAGTCAGGGCAGAGCACCCGGGTAACGACAAGCCTAGCTAACGTTACAGGGATATTGCACCATTTGGGGAATTAAGCTCATTTTCCACCTCCCCTCGAGTAAAACAATTAGTTTTTTTACCGTTTATAGGATTCAGCCGATCTCCAGGACTGGCGGTACCACTTTTAGCATAGCTTAACATAATTCATAGTATGAAGATAATAATAGGGGTGGAACGTTACACAGAAGTCACGGTTCAGTTCAGACATCACGGTTCAGTTCAGACATCACGGTTCGGTACGATTTCGGTACAATGGAGTGAAAAGCAAAACAGAAAATTAATTTTTAAATGAGTTTTATTAATAAAGCCATAGAACCAGTTTATTTATAGTGCACTGATAATAGTTTTATATAATTAGTTTATTAAATGAATAAAAAAGATAAAAAGACCTTGAGATATGTTTGGTAATTGTACCTGAATGAATTTAAAATTTGCAATATTTCAGATCAATATATTTGTTTTCCTTAATTTTAATTAACCCTAACTTTATTCTCATCAGAATTATAAATAATTGATTTTTTCTTTTTCAATTAATGTGTAACTTAAAAATAAACAGATTAGTGCTCTGTTTTGAGGACAAGAAATGAAAACCAATGCGATATGATGAATGTCCAAAAGATGGAACACACAGACTGTTTTAAAAAGGGGTTGGATAAATATGTTTTGCTTTTAAAACGGTGTGTATGTGTGTGTGACAGTTGTAGGTTACAGTTTGACAAGAAATACAGAGTGAAAAAAGCACGATGTTGTGTTTTATTGCGAGTATAGGCCTACACAAATATAGTAAACACTTTGCAGACTGAATGATGTTCTGTATTAACAAAATTAGTGACGGAGTATATTTTTATGTCTCCACTCTTTGATCGCGCCCGCGTGTCTCACTCTCTCATGCCTCTCTCTCTCTCTCGCGCCCGTGCCTACTCTCTCTCGCGCGCGCGCACGCGCACACACACTCCAGCATTGGAATCTTGACATCGCAGCCTGTTCATTATGCTGTGTTCACATCAAACGTGAATAATCCAATAATGTTTCGCAATTCTAGCCTGCATGGGATGCAGATGAAGGGCACTCATTTTCTGCTTCTCAATCGCCGGTTACTGAAGAGGAATCCAGCAGGACGAGACAACGTTATGGCGCGCCTCGCAAACAAACTGACACCGTTACATGATTGCCTGTTAGCGTGTCACTCCCTACGTTGCTAGGTAGGTTACCAGATAGTGAGTGCCTTTGTTAATGCAACCAAACTTGCTTAAAAAAATATCGAACGTTTTATCGAAACATTTTTTATTGATATTGATCACGTGTCTATCGCGATACATATCGTTATCGTTTTATGCACGTGTATCCTTAACCGTGAAATGCCCTGAGTGACCAGCACTTCCTCATTAGGCAACTGGGACTTTTTACTTAGAAAATGTGGTCTGTAAACTTTGCAGGTCACTAGGTCATCGATTCTGAATCCCTTGTCCACCTTTACAGCCATATCTTTATCCAAAAGAGGGATACTGCTAGAATGTCTAAACAGTTCTTTGTCACTGATTGAGCCTGATTTCAGTACAGCATCTACCGGAAAACCTGACCAATGATTGCCTGATCCATATAGACTTTAGTGAGAACTTCACTTGCAAGTACGCTTCAGAGATCCAGTCAGTTCACTTCGGGGGGTCACACAAGCAAGTGACACTCCACACTGGTGTCCTCTATGTGGGGGAGGAGCCGCCCATCTCATTATGCACCATCTTACCCAGCAGAAGGCATGATCCAGCAGCCATATGGGCTCACCTGGACCCCATCCTGGACATGATAAAACACCAATACCCTGCCGTGCAACATCTTCACTTCTTCAGTGATGGTCCAGCCACACAATATAAACAAAAGGGCAAATTTTACATGGTTTCCACAGAACCTTACAAGAAGGGCTTCCAGGGGACTACGTGAAACGTTTTCGAGGCCAGTCACGGAAAGGGTGCTCCGGATGGAGTGGGGGGTTCATTAAAGAGGTCAGCAGACCTCTTGGTCTGCCACTGGAAATATATAATGGATGCAATGTCTTTCTATCAGGAGTTGAGAAACTCTGGCAGTCATATACAGTTGTATTATGTCAGCGAGGAAGAGGTGGAAAGAAAGGCACAGATGATGTCTGGGGTACCTCTGGTAGCCATAAAAGGAACCATGCGAATGCACCAGGTTATAAGTATCCCATCTGGCATCCTAAAATATAAAGACATAAGTTGTCTCTGCCAAGCAGCGGAAGGCATTCCGCCTTATCCACTACAGTAAAAGACCTGGGTGTTATACTAGACCGCAACTTGACTCTCGAAAATCATATTTCTTATGTTACAAGAACAGCCTTTTTCCACCTTAGAAACATTGCTAAGCTACGTAATATGCTATCTGTTTCTGATGCAGAAAAGTTAGTTCATGCATTCATGACCTCGAGACTAGATTACTGTAATGCTTTATTAGCTGGTTGTCCTGCATCCTCAATAAACAAGCTACAGTTAGTCCAAAATGCAGCCGCTAGAGTTCTTACTAGATCAAGAAAATATGACCATATAACACCAATTTTATCATCTCTACACTAGGGGTGTAAATCAGACAGATCATCACGATACGATTCGATATCGATTCTCTCAGCCAGCGATACGATATTTGCCGATCCTTCAAAAAATTTTCCGATACGATTCGATTCATTGCTATATCGATCAATTAATCAATATTTAGATATTATGCGCCACTTTACACAACCAGTTTCATTTCTATTAACTCACAAATGCAACCAAAAGATATATAACATGAATGTTTAATTAAACACTTTGAAAATTGCACCCTCTTTCCCAATTGGGACATTTACAACAACACAACAAAAAAAAAAAAATAATGGAGGGGAGATTGATAAAATCAATCAAGCTTATAATGGTCAATAAAGTCAATAAAGCCTTCCAGTCTTTTGTGCCAACATGTGCAATAGTACCTGAGGTGCAAATAGTGCAAATAACTGAGGTTCTCAAGTAAAATAAATAAATGAAATAAAACAAACTGATATAAAAAATACAAAAATAAAACTTATCTGACATTTGATCTTTCACACAACATAAGATCTATGAACATGAACACACAACATGGGTTTTATTTACCTGACCATCTTTTTTGGAAAATACAAAATGTTTCCAAACCCGCGATTTGCGCCCGACAACAGCGTCAAAATGTTCAGCGTCTGTCTTTTCCATGGTCTTTTCGCTGCTACCGCCGCTTTGTTGCTCCATCTCATTCGCAATCGCAATTGCAATCCGACACACAAGTGACAGGCAGGTGAGAAAAACCAAACGCGCGCTTTGGCGGAAAGGCGGAAATGCGGAAACGGATGTTACGTGAGGACGTGGAGAGTGGAGACTGTCAAAATAAAGTATCTCATATCGATATTTTGTGTCTGACATCGATGCATCGTATCGTTAGACTTTTGATCGATACATCGATCCATATCGATGTATCGTTACACCCCTACTCTACACTGGTTACCTATTAAGTTCCGTATCAATTACAAAGTATTACTATTGACTTATAAAGCTCTAAATGGTTTAGCTCCTGTGTATTTAACAGACCTTCTATCGCCCTACAATCCATCGCGCTCTTTAAGATCACTAAATTCGAGGCTTCTGGTCATTCCTAGGATATCTAAGTCTACTAAAGGAGGGAGTGCGTTCTCACATTTAGCTCCTAAACTCTGGAATAGCCTTCCCGATATTGTTCGAGACTCATACTCGCTGTCCCAGTTTAAAACTAGATTAAAGACGCATCTCTTTAACCAAGCATTCACTTAATGCTTACCTTTCATACTACTTCTGAATCAGTTCGAATGCATTAATATTATGAACATCAGCTATGCTAATTATTTCCCATCTGTCTTTCTGGTAAATAGCGTTCGTCAGCTCCAGTTTGTATCCAGCCTCTCACGGAGACTTCAGATGCCCCAACACCTGTGATGAGACGACTAAACGCCTGTGAAGAGACGACTCGACGCCTGTGAAGAGACGACTCAACGCCGGCGATATGTTATGCCTAAATTAATACATGATTAACTAACTGTATTTTTCTATGTACATTTCTGAAATGCACTTTCTGTAAAGCTGCTTTGAGACAATGTGTCTTGTGAAAAGCGCTATACAAATAAATTTGAATTGAATTGAAGGCATGTGGGACTGTCCATGTTATGGACTCCAAGAAGTCACCCTCCCGACAATGTTGGCTAATTGACGTGATCTCTCAACTCCACATCAACCAGGTGTCATCAACCCGGATACCTTAGCTCCACTTCGTCCAGATCTCATCAAGTCTCACCACAGTGGACAGTGGTGCATCGTGAACTACGACGAACAACCATACCCTGCCGTTATATTGGAGGTCGAAGAACATAATGTGAAAGTTAAGTGCATGCACAGGAATGGAGCCAACAAGTTTTACTGGCCAAGTAAATCAACTATTATGGAGATGACCAGATTGTTTGTCTGATGCCAGAGCCGCTGCCAGTGAACAAAAGATCAGTTCAGATTGACCACAGTATCTGGACGTACTTGGAGGAGCACCTGAATGTGTAAAATGGATGTGACAATAACATGGCAAAGACAAACATATATTCCATGTTTTACTGCATACAAAATGTTCGTATCAGCACTGTTGGAAAAACAGATTTAGTTTCCGTTCAATGTTAGTGTTTCTAATGTATATGATTTATGTTTGTATGACAATGTTGTGTTTTGAAAGACACATTTTAGTCAATACATGGGTATCAATGACGTCACCTTTTTGTTGCGGCTGCCGTCTTTAGGACCGTAGCACCACCGACCGCCGATTCCAGGTTTAGCTAATTTTACTGTTTATGATTCCAGGGGAAATGGCAAACGTTAACGTCAAAGAAACGGGCTCTGCCAACATTACTCAGACGAAAATTGCTCAACTCTCTGATAAAGAAAAGCAATGCTATTACAAGAAAATTTATATTTTGGGTTTTGATCCGTATTTACTTCCGAATCAACTACTGACCCCGCTAAAATCTGTCATTAACTCGCCAAACATGTCTTTTGGTGACATTTACATCTACCTCATCCACAATCCTTCTCCATAAAGCGGGGAGTCCGTCAAGGCATACAAGAGCCCTGAAGCGTACATGTATTTTAAATCAGGATGGGTGAATGATCCTTATCATCTGGAGATGCAGAAACTTTTCTTATTTACAGGAAAGGTAAGATATTTGTTTACTTAACTTTACTAGCTACACTACTAACTTGCTAGGTGGCAAAGCTAGCTAGGTCAATGCTAGGATAATAATTAACAATTGCCAATGGAATTTCGTTTTTTAAAGGTCCCCTGACATGAAATTTTCACTTTCTGAGGTTTTTTAACATTAATATTAGTTCCCCTAGCCTGTATTTGGTCCCCTCGTGTCTAGAAATTTCAGTCGGTGTAAACCGAGTTTTGGCTATCTTTCTCTGCCTGTGAGAAAATGAGATCTCAGACGAGCTGATCTTGAATCTCCCCCTATATGACGTCATATGGGGGGAATGTTACCTCCCCCTTCTCTGCTTTGCCCGCAAAGAGACTTTGACCCGCCCATGAGAAAACGAGCTAGGAAGTACAAACGCGCGCGCGATTTTAGTTTATCCTGGAGAGATATCATGGCGTGTGACCGATCGAAGCACAAAAGTTGAATAGAGAGATATAATGGCTTGCAAACGAGCGAAGCATGGCAGTTGATCAGTGTTCGGATGTACAAATTAACAGTATTTTTTTAGTTCCTTCATCCGAGCCTCTGAAGAAACAATGGGTTAATTTTATTTTCTCTGGAAATGCGCCGACACAACTTCCCAAAGTTTTGGATGGTCCAAACGTTTCACCGACGACTGTTTCCTCAACTTGGGACAATACAGAGCTGGCCTTGATGAACGTCTGAAAATAAATCGATCGAGCTACCAAACAACAATTCAAGTTCAAGTTCAGACAGGTAATCTTTCTCTCAAAATCGTTCAATACTGTTAGTGTTAATGCATCAGTAAGCCAAGCCAGTGACTAAAATATCACCTTCACATCGTTTCTTTTAGTAGGATGAAAATAATCGAATTTAAATTGTGAACAAATTATATACAGAAATCGATCAAAGAACATTTTTCCACACAGCGCGAGTTTATCAGGACAACTCGTTATGAAATCAATGATGCACGTTACTGCACAACGAAGCTCTTACTGTATGTACATCATCGTGTTTGAATTTGCATTAGTGAAAGCATTAGAGAGAGTGCAGAAATTGCGTTGTCGATCAACAGACTGTCATCTGCTTGCTCAATGCTCATCACACATTTTATGTGATGGGAATAGATCTAAATAGATCTTGCCTTTGGCTTGCTCAGTTGGGGATATTCAAATTAATTAAACAATCATACCATTGATCAGCTCTACCAAACTTGGATGTCCTTTTTGGATGTCCAGTAATAAACAAACATTGTTGAGTTGTTTTGATTGATACTGTAAAGCAGCTTTGATACAATCTGTATTGTGAAAAGCGCTATATAAATATATTTGACTTGACTTGACTTGACTTAAATACTTCAAAAACTTCTCACGATTCGTTAATCTGGATAGCTGTATTAGTAAAAACATATATTAGCAGTAGTAAAAGTATTCGAGAGACTTTCACATGTAGTTATTTCATATGCAAGCATGTCAGCCAATCACAGCAGTGGGCGGTTACACTGAATCCCACAGCAGACACGCCCCTTCAAACAGAGTGTTCAAATCAGAGGCTAAAATCAGGCTAGGAAAAATGCCTTTTATTTCTAAATTATGACTATTTTTGATCTAAAAAACATACTAACATTATAAGGGCAATCCAGGAAACATTATAAAATAATAAAATAACCCCATGTCAGGCGACCTTTAAAGCTCACCTTATGTTTGTTAGCGAAAACATAATGTAGAAAATAGCTAGGAGTCTTAGATAATGTTATATATGATGAACTTAAACATTATTGGTTAATCTGGCTATATTGCTAAATTTATAATTCTCAATTTGTGTTTCATACTTAAGGAACAAAGTACTTTGACCCCAACATATCCCTGGATCACAGACCAAAAGAGGACAGGACAGTACTTATGGCTCATTGCACCTGTAAGGCAGGCCTAGGAGAGGTCTGCTCTCATGCAGCAGCTCTTCTGTTCTCTGTGTTGGCTGCTGCTGATGTTAAAAACGGGCAGGCTTGCACCGAGAAGCCTTGTGCTTGGGGTCAGACAAGTTTGAACTCTGTCAGAGGGGTCCCATATGAAGAGACCTGCAACATCAGTTTCTCTCATAAACAAGAGCCATGTTCAAGCCGTGAAGATCAAGGTCCTGGTTGTCCTGATATCAGACCATCAGATAAAGACTGCCAAGCATTCTTTGAGGCGCTTCATAATAGTGAATTGCAGGAGTCCAAACCAAAGAAGAGTGCCATCCTCTCTGTCATTGAGGGCCACTCCCACAGGTAAGATGCTCTTCTCCACAGAGTGACTGATAAGCTCTTTTGTGGCTTGCACATAATACTTTACAACTCATCTCAGTAATGACAGGGGAAAACAAAAACATGGGCTAATTATAATGAGTAATTACAACAGGTCTAGAATATTTAACTGTACATTTGTTCTTTTGTCACTTTAAATAGTCTGGACACTATATATATTCACTTAAAATGTCTTGTTTCTGTTTCACTCTCACAGGTAGTATGTGATCCAGAAGATGCTCTAATACTTAAAGGGATACTCCACTTTTTTTGGAAATAGGCTCATTTTACAACTCCCCCAGGGTTAAACAGTTGAGTTTTACCGTTTTTGAATCCATTCAGCCGATTTTCTGATATTTAGAAGAATATCAGTTACCAGACAGTTTCTGGTCTCATTGACTTCCATAGTAGGAAAAAAATATACTATGGGAGTCAATGAGACCAGAAACTGTCTACTTACTGATATTCTTCTAAATATCAGAAAATCGGCTAAATGGATTCAAAAACGGTAAAACTCAACTGTTTAACTCTGGGGGAGTTGTAAAATGAGCCTATTTCCAAAAAAAGTGGAGTATCCCTTAAAGGTGGGGTATGTGATTTGGAAAACAACCGGCAGATTTAGAAAATACACAATTCAAATGGTCCTAGCTTCTTTCCTCCAACTCTGGCCCTAACTGGGTCACGCGCGCTGGGGGGAGGGGGGGTTATGGTACGACCGTTTGATTGAAGAACTTACTGCCCAATGATTCTAGGTGGTCTTGGAAATGATTAGCTGGAGTTTTTCGAGTCCTGCCCGTTCCACAGATGATTAAATTGCTTAATTTTCATTTCAGTGCTTTTAACTCAGTGGCTGTAAGTGGGTTAGGAATAGGATTTCAAGTTATTTTGAAAAAATGGACAAAAAAAGAGAATCACATGCCCCACCTTTAACAATATTAACAAGAGAAAATGGAAAACAGCTGCCAAGTTGATGATGAAGCACAAGGAGCTTGTCGAAGAAATAAAGCTCAATATATTTAAGCTAATTGAGGATGAGTCTAAAACACTATACAACCCAAATGAAGGCTTCATGCTGTGGAGGTCATCAGCTGAAGACATAAAGTCCTTTTCATTTTCCAGTCTACAGTCCGATCTCATCCATATTTTACTTTCCTTTCATCTGTGTTTTTAACCATCACCGACAACTCCCTTCATGCCACCTGTGCTGCAGCCGCCATTGCTTTAAGAGGTAGACAATCTCGGCTGTCAGCATTTTCGTACTATTTGAATACTATCCTTTAATATGGTGGGGCAAAAAAGATTGTATTTGATAGGCTCAGCAAAATGTCAATAACGACGAGTCACGTGGCATCAGTCGAAGATGGCTGATGAATATCGGGCTGCTATTTGTCAGTTGAAGCATCAGAATGAAATCTTTCTGAATATGGGAGCTGAAACGCACACAGTCAATCGAAGAAAGGATGAAGTCATCGGCGATCATTCTGAGATGGCACTCAACGGGATCTTTCATAGAATGGAAGACCTTCAGTTATCAGGTGAGCAAACAAACCCACCAAATCTCATACACCTAGGTTATGTCATCAATACAGTAAGTGGTGATTATTTTGTTGTTTATTGCATTCATCAAAACAGAGGAGGTGACTGAAAGCGACAATGATGTCCAGGCTACTGGAAAAGTGTCTTTGATACCAATGACTATGCAAGACACACAGTCAACTCCACCACCTACATACTCCATCAACCAAAGTCCATCATCCAAAAGAATCAAAGCATACATTGGATACATCACATTGCCGTACAAGACAGGATCCCAGCATACCAGACTTCCTGGAGTATGAACTTGAGAAATCTCTTCCTGTACTTGAAACTCAAACATACATGCGAAGAGAGTTACTAGTCATTGGCAGCAGAATGTTAACAAAGTACTTCTCAGTGTTGAAAACATTCTTGGACATTGTGGTGCATCACATGCCCCATGACTACACTGATGAAATGGCACAATGCTCCATAAATGTGAGTATTGATAATGATAATCCACTAATGTATGTTTTTTACACTAGCATTGTGAATGCACCAATAATTTAAGTAATGAAGATATACCTTTATGTCTATTACAGTACCCATTGGGACTTCTCTTCAAGGATGAGAACAAAACTACGGACCTCGTGGATGTACTTCAACACTTTCAAAATGAGTAAGCACTCAACAAGGCAATACTGTTACTTCCTGATTAGAGAAAGCATTTTTTTGACGGTTGTAGACCAATTATTTGTCATCTTTGTAGGTTTGTGCCTAATGGCCCAGATGGCATCTCTAATTTGTTAGTCGGTGGTGACCAGCTGACAGAGGAGAACTGCAGAAATATTCAGTGGGCCTTTGCTGATGGTGACACAAAGCAAGACCGACTGGAAGGCATGGTCTTCAAATTTGAGGACTAACATGCAATCCGAGTATTGTTTTAAGTGAGTAACCCAACACAGTGGCATATAATTCTTGTTTTACCTGTGGTAATGAATATTTTTTTTCTTATCATATGTTTCTATATTCATTTTAGATACACTATCGAATATTCTATAAAGCTGCGTCTGCAAAAGACCATGGAACACTCTATACGAATATGTCCGAATTGAGGTATACAGTAGGTTACCAACCAGAATAATACTTTCACTGCCGTCGCTCTGCCGCGGCGGTAATTTTCGGGGTGTATTTGCTGCCTTTTGCTGCTCTTTTAGAGCGATTGAAAGCTGGTAGCAGATGAATTCAAGTGAAATGTAGTTAAAATAATTCATCACAATACTTAAATTAAATTGAATAAACAATGAAAACATTTCCATATAAAACATTGCAATAGAAACATATTAGGCTACATCAATGAGGCTTTGCAAGAGCATAAGACGTTGATGTAACAGCGTTCAGGCGGTAGCTCTGTGGTTAACGCAACGACACGGAGATCCAAGAGACCCGAGATCGAATCTCAATATAACATTATGTTGGCCGACAGCATTAATCTTTAACCGTTCTTGATGCTTAAATAGGTAACTGTTTATTTGCGAGTTTATAAACTGTTTATTTATTTAAAGTCAGGCGTTTTGTTTAATTATCAATGGCACATTACATTGCTACATTCCTGTAGAGCCGCTGCACAGACGACAAAACTGTTGAAGGAAGATTGTTAGCCGATTGCGTCAGAAAATGAAAATGAAGAAGCTCCTCTTTAGTCTGCTAAATTATTGTGTAATGTAAAAAACACTAAATACTTAAATTTGGAACCCCATCGAACAATTCAAGGTTTAAATGAAGTGGTGGAACAGTTATTAAAACAGGGTTAAAACAGTAAAACAGGGTTGCATTTAGACTTTATTTCCATGCAAAAAAGAAACACAGAATCTTATTCTTGCTACATTTTAAATTTGTTTTGCCAAAGAAATTGAAGCTAAATTAAACGAAACGGTAGGCGAAAATAGTCCAAAGCAACATAAATTAAAAACATGAGTTTTGCCTCTCGCGCTGGATCTCAGCAAGTTTATTAGTCTCCCTTGCTCAAACATTCTTAAACTCTACAAAACCAGTTGAAACAACTGGATTGAACACTTCAATTTAAATTTGTGTGTGAAAACACTTTAAATAGGCTACAATAAATAAACTACAATATTTATAATTTAATAAAATATGGGGACACATCGAGAGATGTAGCCTATCCTTAAAATAATTTTGCCTTTGCCATCGGGCTGGCTATCCGACACTCTCCATATGAAAGAGGAACATTAACACCTATTGTCCTCCTGCATCACGCTGAACTGTCCCTCCAAACCCCCCACAGGCTGAGTCTGAGAGTCTGAGACTGACTTAAAATAAAGAGAAGTCGCAATTCACACTTAAATCGCTCTTCTAGCATTAGGCTATTAAAGTGTTGATAATGAAGGAATTAAATGATTTAAGCTACATGTAGTGATATTTCTGTCATAAAAGTTTATTACTAAATATTTAATTATTTAAATAATTTAGGAAATAAAACTGGTTTGGGCCAGCTTTTTCCAAGCAAAACTAAATATAATCTTCAAACGAATGTTCATTTTGTTTTCATGAACAAAATGCTCAACTCAATATTAAATTCTACAGGGATCTTTGGATCCAGGCATGCAAAATGTGTATTAGTTCTTTTTTAAATTATTATTATTCAAATAAATATCGGTGCTTCGTGGTACTGCTGATAAACTAAATAACATTTAGGCCTAGATAATAATTATGAACTTTAAATGAAACAATATAGCAACACTTCAACGAATAAACGATTTGATCTGTTTTTACATTTTAATTCAGGGCGATTTAGTCTCTACATTTAATTAGATCGAGATTTTCACCTTGTCATTTTCTCATTGCGAGGCGCTCACAATCACATCATAAACATATTTGAGCAGATTCTCTGTACCTCGCATTTTCATATGGATTACATAATCAGATAACATTTATTAGCCTAAATATTTAGACATTTAAAGGCTTTAGACATATCCGATTTCTAGGCCTGTCGCGATAGTCGATAAATCGCACGATAAAAAAAAATGACCTCGATAATTTTTAAAATTTCATTTGCATACCGTATTTTCCACACTATTGTCACAGTCCTCGTCTGCACGTGTCTGTCTTCGTCTTCACTACACTTCCCAGAATCCCTCTTGTCTTCACACCTGTACTCACTCCCTCAATTATCCACCTGTACATCGTCATCATCATCTGTGTCACCTGTCTTCACCTCGTTAGTGGTCGTTTGTATCGGTATTTAGTTTGCTTGTGTTCAGTCTGTCTTTGTCGGTTCTCGTCTATATTACATGGTGTATCATGTTACGCTGTTTTGTGAGTGTTCCTGTTTATTGTTTTGATCATAAGTAAAACATTGAATTGGAGCCTTCTGACTCTGCCTGCCTTCTTCAACTCACACCACACCCGTGACAGAAGAACCGACCACCCTAAAATGGACGATAGGGTCAGTAATGTCGTCCTGGCCGAGGAGAGCCAAAATCTCCCACTCTCAGCCCAAAGACGTTTGTTTGAGGGAACCCGTCTGGCAATATTTCGCGGGACCCGTGGAGGCCGCAGTAGAGGCGGTGGTCGAGAGGGGTTCCGACACCACTCTCCACTCTGGTCCCTCTTCGATCCTGGGTTGGTTCTGTCCAGCCCAGCCAAGCCGACACCACTGGTTCTATCCAGCCAATCCGAGCCAGACCCTTTTTACGACCTTCCTGAGCTTCTTCCCCCAGAGACCGTTTCACCGCTGGTCCCGTCCAGCCCAGTCAAGCCTTCACCGCTGGTCCCGTCCAGCCCAGTCAAGCCTTCACCGCTGGTCCCGTCCAGCCCAGTCAAGCCTTCACCGCTGGTCCCGTCCAGCCCAGTAAAGCCTTCACCGCTGGTCCCGTCCAGCCCAGTAAAGCCTTCACCGCTGGTCCCGTCCAGCCCTGCCGAGCCCTCACCGCTGGTCCTGTCCAGCCCTGCCGAGCCCTCACCGCTGGTCCCGTCCAGCCCTGCCGAGCCCTCACCGCTGGTCCCGTCCAGCCCTGCCGAGCCCTCACCGCTGGTCCCGTCCAGCCCTGCCGAGCCCTCACCGCTGAGCCACGTCCAGCCAGAGCTTCACGTCAGCCACGTCCAGCCAGAGCTTCACGTCAGCCACGTCCAGCCAGAGCTTCATGTCAGCCATGTCCAGTCAGAGCTTCACGTCAGCCACGTCCAGCCAGAGCTTCACGTCAACCACGACCAGCCAGAGACCGCCGTCCAGCCAGAGACCGCCGTCCAGCCAGAGACCGCCGTACAGGTCCCGTCTTTCCAGCCGACCACAGAGACTTTGCCACTGGTCCCGTCCAGCCCAAAGACTTACAATGACTCTGTCACTCTCCCCATTAACCCTCTGAGGTCGGCCGTCACGCGGGCGTGATGAGCTCACTTTTTTCCTTATCAGTGCAAAAGAGACTCAAATTACTCTGTTGATTTTTATCTTACATTTAAGTGTTGTACATCATTAGATCCTGTTTAGTTTCTATTTTTTTTTTGTGGGTACTCACAATAAAAACAAAGTGTTGTGCTTTTCGTCAAATAAAGAAAAATAAACATGATGCGCGTTTTACCTTCTCTCCGTCAGTGAAGTCTATTCTGAAACGCGTCCGAAAAAATAACTGTTACTCTGTCAATACTTGTCACAGAGATACGAGAGATGTCTCTTTATGAAGCTGAGATTCTCTTCTTTTAAATGAAGTAAGCTACTAAAAAAAATAATATTTCCAGTTTATGTAATCCGTTTGAAACCAAGGAGAGTTACAGTTTTTTCTCTCTCCCTTCATTATAGATAATTAGGTGGGCCCGCCACACCCCCAGAGCTTTTGACATGGTAAATAGGCGATATGCATCGCACACGCGGCACGCCCCCGATCACTGCATAACAACATGAATATTCTTCATCAGAGATTCACTTATAGTTCATTCGCGTTTTAGGGATGGAAGCACGCTACTCCTTCAAAGGATTATAGACAGCGGGGAATAATTAACCTTTTCCTCAGTGGAATTTGAAACTCAGATGACGGTTGCATTTGAAGAACGAATTGACCCCGAGGATAAGTTTAAGTTCGAAGTAAGTTGTTTAGTGTTTTGTATTTCCTTTTCTGATCATAGAGCTCAAATGCATTTCCAGACTATATTTTGCCTATTAAATATTACCTCACAACATTCAGTTTTAAATATATCGACCTGCAAGTTTCTTCTGTGGTCTAGTGGTTAGATTGTTTGCCAAGCGTGTCAGAGGTTACGAGTTCGAATCCGCCCCTCGGCAACTTTTTTTTCTCTCATCAAAACCGAATATGTTCATCAGTGGTTACAGTCTACATCAAAACACACACGTATATAGGACACACGTTTGTGTGCATTTTATTTTGTGATTTCACCGGAATGAATAGTGTCCGCAATGGCTTTAGATTGAAGAGCACGTCCTAAGAGCGAGTGAAGACTGCGCGCGCGTCGCCACAAGAGACTGTATCCATGACACTGATAGCAGGACACGAGCGCTCAGCTTGAGTTCAAAAACAAAACATTTTAGCTCTAGATCTCTTATTTAAGAGCGGACTAAATGAATGCTCTACTAGTTAACTGGAGATGTTTTATTTGTATTAGGTACAGCCGTTCATTGAGTGTATCAGTAAATGCGTGCGGTCTATGGCCATAAACAGATACTCGCGGTTACGCGGTCTACACATCAATAGATGTTTCTCTGTCCATCAACAAATACATCGTGCATCTATAATCATAATTGTCCATCAGTTTACTTTGGATAATGTGCTAACAGTTTTTTGCTTTTGTTTTGTTGTTTACATCGTCTCCATCAGCCTTCCGAAATCATTCTGATATAAAATTTTTTTAAATCAATGTTGTAAACAGTTGTGCTGCTTAATTTTTTTTAACCTGTGATAGTTTTTTAGGATTCTTTGAATGCACTTTTTTAATATATATATATATAGCACTATATAAGCAATATTTATATATATATATATATTATTTATATATATATATATATTATATATATATATATATATAAAACAAGTTTGGTCTTTTTATGTTTTTTTTTTTTTTGAAAGGATGTGTTAAGTGATATGAATGACTTTAAGTCTTTATGTTCTTAGGAAAGATTTATATTTTGAATAAAATGCTGTTCTTTTTAACTTTTTTTATTCATTAGTGAATCATTCTTAGTTCAGGCTGCCTCACAGCACCTTGATGGGCCATTAGGGGAGTGTCTTTAGTCTTCCCAGGTGTAAATCACATTAATATTCATGGGCATTAACACTCCCACGCATACAGCACTGCTGACCCAAAAACTGATGTAAGAAATACAAATCGTTATATTGATCTTTCTGAAAGTGTGGTCAGAATGATTTTCACTTCATTTTGAAGTAAAAATTCTAGCCTACAAGAATAGTAACTCAAAAGTATTGTGGACAACTATTCAGTATGTGTTAACCCTTAGGGGTCTGAGCTGTTTTGGGGCTCTTTCGGTGTTTTGATATGCCCTGACATTTGTGCTTATTTCAGCTACTTAAAACATACCATTTGCCAACATATAAATTTGCTGTATTCAGCACAAACTCTGCTACAATAATATGTGAGCAAAATGGATGTACATGTTTGCATTTTATAGAAAAAAAATAATATGCGTGGTTAGTACGTTTTGGGAAAAAAAATGTCACCGCAATAAGGTAATTTAACACATACTGAATAGTTGTAAACAATACTGTTGAGTTACGATTCTTGTAGGCTAGAATTTTTACTTCAAAATGAAGTGAAAATCATTCTGACCACTCTTTCAGAAAGACCAATATAACGATTTGAATTTCTTACATCAGTTTTTGGGTCAGCAGTGCTGTATGCGTGGGAGTGTTAATGCCCATGAATATTAATGCGATTTACACCTGGAAAGACTAAAGACACTCCCCCAATGTCTAATGGCCCATCAAGGTGCTGTGAGGCAGCCTGAACTAAGAATGATTCACTAATGAATAAAAAGTTTAAAAGAACAGCATTTATTCAAAATAGAAATCTTTCATAAGAACATAAAGACTTAAAGTCATTCATATCACTTAACACTTCCTTTCAAAAAAAAAAAAAAACATAAAAAGACCAAACTTGTTGTTTATATATAAAAACATATATATATAATTTTATTATATATAAAAAAATATTGCTTATATAGTGGTTATATAAATTTAAAAAAAAGTGCATTCAAAGAATCTTAAAAAACTATCACAGGTTAAAAAAAATTAAGCAGCACAGCTGTTTACAACATTGATTAAAAAAAAAAAAAGTATATCAGAATGATTTCTGAAGACTGATGGTGACGATGTAAACACAACAAAACAAAAGCAAAAAACTCTTAGCACATTATCCAAAGTAAACTGATGGACAATTATGATAATAGATGCACAATGTATTTGTTGATGGACATAGAAACATCTATTGATGTGTAGACCGCGTAACCGCGAGTATCTGTTTATGGCCCATATAGACCGCACGCATTTACTGATACACTCAATGAACGGCTGTACCTAATACAAATAAAACATCCCCAGTTAACTAGCAGAGCATTCATTTAGTCCGCTCTTAAATAAGTGATCTAGAGCTAAAATGTTTTGTTTTTGAACTCAAGCTGAGCGCTCGTGTCCTGCTATCAGTGTCATGGATACAGTCTCTTGTGGCGGCGCGCGCGCAGTCTTCACTCGCTGGGACGTGCTCTTCAATCTATTGCCATTGCGGATACTATTCATTCCGGTGAAATCACAAAATAAAACGCACACAAACGGATGTCCTATATACGTGTGTGCTTGATATAGACTGTACCACTGATGAACATATTCGGTTTTGATGAGAGAAAAAAATATGCCGGGGGCAGTTTCGAACCCGTACCCTCTGACACAGTTGGCAAGTGATCTAACCACTAGACCACAGAAGAACTCAAACAACACTCGCAGATCAATATATTTCACTAAATCATTATAACCTAAGCAGTTATTTAAAAAGTTTACACGAGCGTATAGGCCTAGCTGCTACACGAATGTTGTGTTGAGGTAATTACTATGCAAAATATGAAAATGCATTTGAGCTCTATGATCAGAAAAGGAATTATAAAACACTATAAACAACTTACTCCGAACTTGAATCCTCGGGGTTAATTCGTTCTTCAAAATGGAACGTTCTTCGTCTGAATTTCAAATTCCACTGAGAAAAAGGTGAATTATTCCCATTTGTCCATAATCCTCTGAAGGAGTAACGTTAGCGTGCTTCCATCCCTAAAACGCGATGAACTATCTGTGAATCTCTGATGAAGAATCTGTGTTTGGCATTGATCGGGGGGCGTGCCGCGTGTGTTGCATAGATTTACCATGTCAAAAGCGCTGGGGGTGTGGCGGGCTCACCTGATTAACTATAATGAAGGGTGAGCGAAAAAACTGTAACTCTCCTTTGTTTCAAACGGATTACATAAACTGTAAATATATATATTTTAAATAAATTACTTCATTTAAAAGAAGAGAATCTCAGCTTCATAAAGAGACATATCTCGTATCTCTGTGACAAGTATTGAGAGAGTTAAAGTTAATATTTCGGACGCGTTTCAGAACGGACCTCACTGACAGAGACAAGTTAAAACGCGCATCATGTTTATTTTTCTTTATTTGACGAAAAGCACAACACTTTGTTTTTATTGTGAGTATCCACAAAAAAAATAGAAACTTAACAGGATCTAATGATGTACAACACTTATATTTAAGATCAAAATCAACAGAGTAATTTGATTCTCTTTTGCACTGATAAGGAAAAAATCCAGCAAAACGCGTGGATGCGGTTTTCGACCCCTAAGGGTTAAATGGCCTTATTGCGATGACATTTTTTTTCCCAAAACGTACTAACCACGCATATTATTTTTTTTCTATAAAATGCAAACATGTACATCCATTTTGCTCACATATTATTGTAGCAGAGTTTGTGCTGAATACAGCAAATGTATATGTTGGCAAATGGTATGTTTTAAGTAGGTGAAATAAACACAAATGTCAGGGCATATCAAAACACCTCAAGAGCCTCAAAACAGCTCAGACCTCTTAGGGTTAATTTTTTGGGGGGGGGGGGGGGCATAGGCCCTCGCCGTGGACGGGGGGCATAGGCCCTCGCCGTCTGCACGGCCACCCGAAGGGGCCTCACCGCCATGGCCACCCGAAGGGGTCTCACCGCCGTGGCCACCCGAAGGGGTCTCACCGTCGTGGCCACCCGAAGGGGTCTCACCGCCGTGGCCACGCCCTCAGCCTGCTCCGCCCTGGCCACGCCCTCAGCCTGCTCCGCCCTGGCCACGCCCTCAGCCTGCTCCGCCCTGGCCACGCCCTCAGCCTGCTCCGCCCTGGCCACGCCCTCAGCCTCCTTCGCCCTGGCCACGCCCTCAGCCTGCTCCACCCTGGCCACGCCCTCAGCCTGCTCCACCCTGGCCACGCCCTCAGCCTGCTCCACCCTGGCCACGCCCTCAGCCTGCTCCGCCCTGGAGGCCTCCTCCAGACCACGCCCTCCTCAGCCTCCAGGGCGCCCACCCTCCCACCCCTGTTCTAAGGCGTGAGGTCACGCCTACCGGGAGGGGGGAGTAATGTCACAGTCCTCGTCTGCACGTGTCTGTCTTCGTCTTCACTACACTTCCCAGAATCCCTCTTGTCTCCACACCTGTACTCACTCCCTCAATTATCCACCTGTTCATCGTCATCATCATCTGTGTCACCTGTCTTCACCTCGTTAGTGGTCGTTTGTATCGGTATTTAGTTTGCTTGTGTTCAGTCTGTCTTTGTCGGTTCTCGTCTATATTACATGGTGTATCATGTTACACTGTTTTGTGAGTGTTCCTGTTTATTGTTTTGATCATAAGTAAAACATTGAATTGGAGCCTTCTGACTCTGCCTGCCTTCTTCAACTCACACCACACCCGTGACAACTATAAGGCGCACTTAAAAGCCTTTAATTTTCTCAAAAAACGACAGTGCGCCTTATAATCCGGAGCGCCTTATATGTGGAGACGAGAAGAAAGCGCCGGGCGACTTACGCCACTATCTGCCAATGGATCGTGGATGCCTGGGCTGATATATCAGTCTCAACTGTGATCCAAGCTTTCACGAAGGCAGGAATAATCTCTTTATTCAGCCAGCTCATATACCCGTATTTACTTCCTGTTTTCGGTCGAAGTCCACAGTAGTCGATTGTTGAGCTCTCGCGCGCGCGCGCGATCATTAAACCTCCTCCGTGTGTTCAACATCTGATTCGGATGAACTATCCATTTGAGCTGATATTCTCAGAACACCACACAGCACCGTCATCAGCTGACAGTCTGAGTCTCTCTCCACTGTTGTTTAGTTACCAATGATCACGCGCGCACACTCGACAATCGCCTACTGTGGACTTAGACCGAAAACAGGAAGAAAATACGGGTATGTGAGCTGGCTGAATAAACATAATTTTTATTCATATCTTTCACATTTACTGCAGTCAGATTCATCGTGTTCACTCACATGGCTGTGCACTTGTAATGACACATTAAGGTGCACATTTTAAAAAGAGGATAACACGGTGTAGGCAACACCGGTTTTTGTCGTTGTTATCTGTACTGACAGCACTCCAAATTTACCACGGGAGTGAACGGAGTTGTCAGAACGTTTAATAAAGTTTGACTTTATCTGACTGTTTTGTTGACATTCCCTTTAGCACATCTAGTGGATACATAACGCAAACCCAGTCAAGCGTTTGACTGCAGTATCTTATGCGTCTTATAATCCGGTGCGCCCTACATATGAAAAATGTTCTAAAATAGGTAATTAATTCATTGAAGGTACGCCTTATAACCTGGTGCGCCTTATAGTGCAGAAAATACGGGTACTTGTTAGTTATCCGCGACTGAATATGGAGTGCTTGAGGTGACTGCCGAGAAGAGCGAAAAGACGAGACGCAATTTGTGACATGGAATTGGTTTCAAAGCCAAACGCGACAGCTGCAGTGTGGGAGCACTTCGGATTCAAACCGAATGACCGTGGTGAAGTGAACCACTTAACCTGAGCGAGCCGGTATGTCGAATTTGTTGTAAAACAGTATCGACTAAAACCGGTAACACAACAAACATGCACATGCACCCAAAACACAATCATCCGTTGCAGTTTTCCCAGTTGGGAAAAAAAAAGAAGCTACAACAGACGGGCCGTCTTTTTTGCCTGTTATGGAATGCATGTTGAGCCTAGTGTTTTATTATTTCTTGAAGTGCAATTTTGTTACATCCATTTTATTTATTGTTTTTGGAATTTATTCAAGTGCATTTTTTTGTTAACAGAGACTGAGAGTCCATTGCTTTTATTGTTTTTGGTTCTTTTGTTCATTGTTATTGTGGATATTTAAAATGTTTTTTAATGCACTGCCATTTTCAGTGTTAAATAGTCTTTGGAAATAAACGTTTATTGAATTTTGAAAGGTGTATGTGCATTATTATGCCATTATCATTATTCTAGATGAAAATGGTCTCAGATCGACAATATTATCGTTTATCGCGATATATTGGACAATTTATCGTCCAGCAAAATTTGTTATCGTGACAGGCCTACGTATTCGCGTCTACCGCGCCGCGCTCTACGCCTCATTCGCGCTGCAGGAATTTTTTACGCGTGTAGCGCGTCTTTGCATTGACTTAACATTGAAATCACTCGCGCCTGACGCGCTATTCGCGTCCGGTGTGAACGTAACATTACAAATACAACTTAAGGAGTTTGAAGAACAGCTAACATTACCCAAGCCAGTCACTCTTAAAGGGTACCTATTATGGCATTTAAAATGTTCCTAATGTTGTTCTGGGAGTCCCCAACAACAGTTTTACATGCATGCAATGACAAAAAACACTTTTGTTGTCTTATAATATGCATTTATTTTTACCTGATTTGCTCACCGACTCCCTAATGATTCGTTTGACGACTCATTTGTCCAAACCCCTCCTTTGCGTGACGCTAATCGGCGGTGATTGGTCAGATGACGCAGTCAGTTATATTTTGCGTTAGCCCAAAGCTTAAACATATTGATAAAGCACTGCAGTACTACAATACGCTTCACATAATTTCACATATTTCAAAAAACAAAAAAAATAACATTGGAGACCTAGAAGCTGCTGAGCGTAACTCTCACTCTCACACACACACACACACACACACGCACGCACACACACACACACACACACACATAAAAGCAACAATTATTAATAGTACTTACAGGTTGTGATTCGGAGGACGAACCCGATCCAAATAAACTTGGTACTGAACCTTCCTATATCAGCCGACTTGCGAATCCACACTTGAAAGCATTTGTGTTTGTGAAGCGATCGTCATTAAAATAACGCGAACACAGCTCAAGGTTGGGTTATACTTGTGTGGTATAGTTGTAAATATAAACTCTAGCCACTGAGTCTTCACATGCTTGTCCTGGGCAGTGAAAAAAAAAGTTTGCTTTTGATTCGCACTTCAGAACAGAGTCTCGTCGACATGATGTTTTCAGGTTTCTCTGTCTGCTCGGCGCGCGCACTGAGTGGGCGTGTCGAATTCAAATAACTTGTACAAGTGACGTACGAAAGCTAGAGAGAAAGCATCGTTTGTGTATCCATTCATATCAGCGACTCAGAGTCGACTCTTACTTTTGAGAGACAATAACTTTATATACGGTGAACTTTCATATTTAAAACTTTGCAGGATGTTTTTGTTCACTTAGATCTATGTTACACACTACATGAAAGGTAATTTTCAAAATTCCATGATAGGTACCCTTTAAGAGAAAGACTAAACCTTCAATGCAACTTCTAGAGGCCGCAGAGGTGAGGGAGGAACCCGCAGCTAAGTATCTCCCCAGTGACCTGAATGTGCACAAGATGCATGAGCTCTTTGAGGCTCAGAGCCATGCTCAAACCAGCTATTCCCTCTATTATTCAGTGTTTTCCAAGGAATTCAATCTTGGATTTGGTCACCCAGCTACAGATGCATGTGCTGATTGTGCCAAGTACAAGGTCAGGATTACAGACCCAAACCTTAATGACACAGAGAAGAGGATGGAATCGGAATTATTTATCTTGCATCGTCACAGAGCGCACGTTTTTTATGACATGTTAGGCAAAGTTGCTGAAGGTCATGTGACCCTCTGTTTTGATATGATGCAAATCCTGGTCCTTTCAAAAACCGCGATATGACAGGCCTATTACTCACGCCAGATGTATCTGTACCTGTTTGGTGTGGTTGTGCACCATGGGGAGTACAGTTATAAGGCAAAAGATTATGTCCATCTGTATGTGTGGCCGGAGAATGAGGGTAGCAAAGACAGCAATATTATTGCTTCTGCGCTGAATGACTGCCTCAAGGTTCAACTTCAGGACAAAGTCAGCAGATCCAGGGGGCTTCGGCTGTTCAGCGACTCTTGCTTTGGGCAGAATAAGAACATGAGCATGGTGTCCATGCTGATGAAACTTCTGCAGCTTTTCCCCAACCTTGGCATAGAGCACACCTTTCCAGTAAGGGGCCACAGTTATCACCCTGCAGACCGAGTCTTTGGCAGAATTGAGCAGAAGATCAGGAAAATGGACACAATTCTGCAACCACAGGAATACCACGCCATCCTGCAGCAATTCGGCAACGTTCATGTTTATGGCACAGACTGGGAGGCGTTTGATTGCAGGCAGCCACAAAAGACTTTGTTTAGGATTACAGGAGCTTTAAAATCAGTAAAGCATGAATGCTTGACCAACAAGGTGAGTGTAAAGATCACTTACAATGGGGAGTATTGTTTTCATAGTGTCTTCCGGGCGCTGTGGCAGAGCTTTGTGTGTGCCTCAATTTGTGTTTATGTGTTGGTTTTTGTTCTGTTTTAAATATATATATATATATCGTTTTTAATCTTTTTTAAGCAAAGATGATAAATCTGTGGAAGTTAGTGTTCCTGATGCTGCTGATTAACTGGGCATATGCAACCGTTTTGATGACTGATGAACTTTTGGTGGAGTGTGTGCCAGTGATGACCAGGTAGTTCCTGTTGGGTCTACGTTCTAATGTCGGTCCTGTCGGCCCTGCCTGGGAAATTCCCGAAGAAATACTTCGACCTTCTGCGAACACTCAGGAATCGAAAAGGAAAACAAGGAGGAAACGCGAGAAGCGAGGTGGAGTTCGACGCAGATTAAAGAGCGCTCAAAGATTTACCCCACTGCCTGGAATACTCTTAGGCAATGTATGCTCGCTTCGCCACAAACTTGATGAACTGCAAGCCAATGTGAGTTTTATGCACGAATACAGAAACAGTCAAATGATGGTATTCACCGAAACTTGGCTGGATGACTCAGTTGACAATAGCAATTTACAAATTGAAGGTTTTGGAACACCTATCCGACTAGACAGAGATACACACACAACATGGAAAAGACGAGGAGGTGTGTGTTTATATCAAGGAAAGTTGGTGTAAAACAGCAATGGTGTGTTGTAAGATTTATAACTCAGATATTGAACTCATTAAAATATCTGTACGTCCTTTTTATCTCCCTCGTGAGTTCCCTCAGCTATTTTTTATTGTAGTATATACACACCCACGCGCCAAGTTTGAGGATTGAGAATGCCAGAACCCTGCTGAAAACCCCTAAAAGAGTGGAAGTAGTTGAACTGTGTGGTGGACAATATGCTTACTTCGGTATTGCATCAGGAGTTCTGAAGGTTTTATCCCAGAATCCTGTTTTCCCTGACAACCGAATAGATATGTGCTTCAACATTGATGGTATTCCACTGTTTAAATCATGAAGTCTGCAAATGTGGCCAATCCTGTGCAGTTTCCATGATTTTGCACCCTTCATTAGCCGCGTTTCCACTTTTTTTTTCCTGAACTTGAAGCGTTGCTCGCTGAATGCTTAGCTTAGAAAGTTCAGCATCGATGTATTTTATAACGTCCTCGTTTCTTCACACGCCGTCAAACTGACGTTGTACCCTTTCTTCTGCCCAAATCCTCAGAAGAGCTTTGGTATCTTCGACAGACAAGTACAGGCGATTCTCCATTTCGAGCAGCGATTATTTTGCACGATATAAAAAGGCAAAATGTGCATCTTGCTTCAGATCATAACGTCCCATAACACCGATAAACTCCGCCTTTTACCTTGAGCACGCCTCTGGCCTGAGCTGGCCCGCTTTGGCCCGAGGTATTCGATGGGCCAGAAAACCTGGCTGTTGGCCCCGAGTAAGCCCCCCTCAAGCCCCGGAAGTGACAGTGGAAACGAGACTGCTCCTGGCACGCACTAGCACGGCTCGGCCCTGGCCCGGCAGTGGAGACGCGGCTATTGGGGCACTCTATTGTGGAAATAGTTTTTATTTAATAGTACTCTATTTGGGTGTAGTTAGGAGAATGCTTCACTACATGCAGAGAGGACCCCACACATGCAGACTGTCATGTCAGCAAAGGAGTGACATTTCAGATAAACTGAAGGCATTGAATGGAGAACTACCTAGTGAGTTTGCACGGCAACCTAGGACTATACTGGAATTGGAAAGATGGAAGGCAAGTGTGAGGCTATATATGGAAACACCTTCGCTGTATACAATGTTCATTCACTAATTCACTTACCAGATGATGTGGAACACTTCAACTGTTCACTGAATGGGATTTCATGCTTTCCATTTGAGAACTACCTGCAGACTAAAGAAAATGGTCAGACAATCTCGCAATCCTATAGCCCAAGTTGCCAAGCGTCTAGCAGAACTAGAAAATTCTACACAATCTAAGCCTTTTACCAAAGCGAGCTTTACTCACATATCCACAAGGCCAAGAGATTGTTGTTTCATCCTTCAGAACAAGGACACATGTCTTTGTGAAGGAAATGCATGAAGAAGGCACCTTGGTTTGCGATGTGCTACGCCAATGCAACACAGAGAGTTTTTTCACTGATCCTTGTGATTCTAAACTGCTCAACATCGTCCGTGTTAGAGATATCAGTAGAACTACACGTCGACTGATCAGCAAACAGCAGTTGATTCGTAAAGTTGTCTGTCTGCCAGCCAACCCTGGTGAAGCTGACACAGGATTCAATTTGTTCCCCATGTTGCATAATATAGAACGTAACTGAATTGTAAGTATATTACTGGTATCAACTAATGTTTTTAACTGCTCTTCCATTATCTTTGTGAGGGTGTGGAGGTTGTATACTTTTTCTGAGAGTGGGGGAGAAAATGCTGCTCTTATATAGATTGCATGCAGCATCTTCAGAGAATGAGTAAGCTGCATAGTTGTTACAACTAGAGTTCTCAACGGGCCTGAAAATTATAACCCGACCCGACCTGGCCCGCGGCTTTTAAAGCCCGGACCCGATGTAACCCGACACATCAACATGAATTATCTGCCCGAACCCGGCCCGGGACCCGACTCGGACGCGCTTTTCAATCTATCACCGTCGCGGTGACTCTCTATTTATTCCGGTGAAATCACATAATAAAATGCACACAAACTTAGAAAGATTTACTTACTAGTCCATCAACAAGATCGCCAGGTCAGCATCACTGTTGCATCCAGTGCTGCTTTTTAGCTCGCACCAACGAGTGAAAAGCCCTCTTGTCCGTTAATTCTCAGGCGGTCAGATTCTCTTTTCCTAGTCTTCCGTCTGCGTTTTCTTTGCTTTTTCCATCGTCTATCACGTCTGAAATGCGCGCAAGTGCAGTGTTGCCAACTATTTTCAAAGAAAAGTAGCTAACGCCATGCCTGTTTTAATAAAAATCTTAACACAGTAATAAATAAAAAGAACTCAAACAGCCAGCCAGCGGGCGGGCTACGAGTTTTGAAACAAAATAGGCATAGCAAACATAATCGTATGCTTATAAGCCATTGTGGAGGAACAGTAGTGCGTCCACAGTGGATGGACTGATGCATGTTCTCCTCTATTACGGCCAGCCACCCGCACGCAGCAGCCAAAGCGATGATTAATAAATGTTTTTTTTTCACTGAGCGGAAAAGATTAAGCCGACCCGAGTCATTTGCTCATATTTTTGACCCGAACCCGTGGGTCCCGTCGGGTTTGTCGGGCCGACCCGGCCTGTTGAGAACTCTAGCTACAACTGCAATAAAATAGCTTTTCTGTAGCTCAGTGGTAAGAGCATTGCGTTAACAAAGCAAGGTTGTGCGTTCTATCCCAGGGGATTGCACATACCTATGTATAGGATAATGCAATGTAAGTAGCTTTGGTTAAAAGTGTATGCCAAATGCATAAATGTAAATAAAAACACTTCTAATTTACTACTGATTCGTTTTGATTTTTATATAGGTGTCATGATGTGGGTCAGGGCGGTTTGAAAAGAGCTAAATGGAGAGGAGGAGGAAGTCATCCCAGAGGTTTGGGTGAAGGATAACATGGTACACTGGCCACCAGGGGCTAATGTAGCTAAAGAGATGCGAACGCCAGCAAGTAGCTGGAAAAGTCAAGTGAGTTAACATCCATTTTTAAAAGCGAAATTATGTTTTTTCTACTAATCAAATCAATGAAGGTATTAAAAGCTTGTTTGTTTGTTTTCTATTTACTTCAGATAATCAGGAAATGTGTGAGGCATTCAACCAAACAAGTACTGCAGAGCTCATTTAGGAAGAATGTGGTCCTGTCAAGAGGGTATCAAAGAAAAAAAATGACCCAGGGTTTATTTCAGGTACAGAATACTTTCCCCATTTTGACAGGTCTCTAGTTTCTGGTGCTGGAGGATAATATATGTTGTGATACTATGTATGGTAATTATACTGTTGTTTCTCTACTTACACAGATGAGGATGAAAGCGGGATGAAACGGATGGGTTTTTGGAACAAAAATATTCATATTTCATATTTAAAATCAGCAGCTTCTGGTGACAGCGAGTCTACATTGACCTCCATTGTAGAAAAGGAAACTACTACCGGTATGCAAGTCAATGTAGACTCGCTGGAAACTGGTGCACTTCTTCCAGTCAATTAGAATAGACTATTCAGAGAGACCAAGACCAAGGTATAAGTAAGGAATAATTGATGGCGGGCCATTCAATTATACTCATATAATGCACACTCGAGGTAATGCTGCCACGACGCACATCTAGTGTGCATTTTAAGTATAATTGAAAGGACAGGAGTGAATTATTCCTCTTATACCACGGTTGCCACACCACAGAACAATGTTCAATGTTTCATTTCAGCATTTGTCCGGCTATCGTTTTTAAAATGCTCTTGATGGTAGGACTACTTTCTTGCGAGTCTCATCTAAAGCGTCCGTGAGAGTGTAACGAACTTGAGCCATTGATACGCGGAGAGTGATAGACCGCACGTGCACCTGCGTGTTTGCAGTAATGTTACAGAAAGCCAGTGATAATGTTTATTTATTCCTCGTATTCTTTCTATCTTCAGCAGAAAAAGAAAATATATCGATTAATAGTAGATAGATATATTTGTAAATTAGATATATTTAATAAAGCAGATTGTCTCTTTGCACAAAATTATCAACATTTATTTTGAATTATGTAAACATTCTTTACTAATGTATTTAAATCCCTAACAACGGCAATTTTCTGCAAACTATTTACAATTATATTCCATCAAAGTGTGTAATGTAAGATATACATAGTTCATAAATCTATTGCAATAAAATACAAAGCAATAACTCCTTCCTGGTGGAACATTCTTCCTAACTCAGTCTGATCAACCACATCTCTCACAACATTCAAAAAACTACTTAAAGCAACACTATGTAACACTTTTTACCTTAAAATAATGTTTCCAAAATCTTACGGTCCAGTGGTTCATCAAAATAATCCTGTGGTTCATCAAGTCGTAACAGGGTGAAAGGCACTTCTGCCATAGCCTGACGGGGTCTGTATAGCTTTTACTGGCACTATGGGACTTCGGGGTTCGGGTAGTAACCCGCCCACAAAAAGAACTACAAAATTTGACTGCTTTACAATACTCATTATTTCGTTTTTTCTCATTATTATTTTTTCTTCGTTTCTGATGTCGCAATATATCATCCTTTCATGAAATCATGTAACATACTCTACCTTGTCTGTGGACATCGTTCATTCTAAAGCCGGTGCTGGATAAACAGCGAGCGTGCGTGCGACGGTAGGCTAAATTATTTACGACAGCGGTAATGGACAATTTTGGTGTTGCTTTAAAACCCATCTCTTCTGTGAATACTTGACAGCAAAATACACTAACCCTCTCTCTTTCTCTCAACAGGCTTTTGTTTAAACCAGTAACTTTGTATTAGCACCTACTGTATTATTTTTCCTGTATTTTTCTCGTATTTCTCTGAAATATCACTTTTTTCTTCCTGACCTCTTTGTAAGTGTTTTGGATAAAAGCTTCTGCTAAATGACTAAATGTAAATATAAATGTAAACTCATTAGAACCCATTATAATTCTAAATTTTGTGCGAATGCACCACACACAAAAAATATCAGATGTAGGGGTATAATTTGTAAATCACACAAAGTGTCCAGATACCCAGTTACATGGGTAAAAATAATATACTCAGGACGGAAGAAAGGCTCTAAGAAAATAGGTTTAGCATTAAAAAAAATTCTCTGTAATATAACTGTTCTCTGGTTTTCCACCACAGCGCTCTAGAGGAGTGAATAATACTAATCGCGAGCTGTGCACTATTTTTGTAGAAATGTTGATGATGATTCAGGAAATGCAGCAAAGTGATGGTGAAAAACTGTAAAACTTTTCCGCTTGAATGCTTCGCTGTTCTCGTCATTGGTTGTATTGTTCAATAATCTTAACAATTATTGATTACTTTTTGTTTTTATTTTGTCAGAGTTCTTACAAACAGATTGATGGCAACAATGAATATGGATGGCTCAGGGGTGAAGAAGGCCTTTGGAAAAACACGACTATGCCGTGTTATAATAGGCACTACATTACTTTTTTGTATGATTAGAGGATGTACTGTAGTATCTATCCAGTGTTACCCATTGTGCGGCAAACTTTTAGCCATCACAGATGCACAGTGGCAATACTGTAGGGGTTGTAACAATTAATTGTGCAATAATTATGCTTTCTCAATGACTTACGGAATTCTGTTATACCTATGCCACCTTTAGTTAAGATGGGTAGCACTTATCAGTTTAATTTTTCATCTGAAAAACGAAAGGTAGGACTTTTTTCCTGCTGTTGCAGCTCACTTGAAAAGAATGGTGAGGAGGATCACTGAGCCACTAGATCGGCGTTTCTCAACCCTGCTCCTGAAGGACCCTCAACACTGCACGTTTTCTTTTTCTCCCTAATCAAACACACCTGATTCAACTCATCAGCTCATTATCACATATATCCCCATAATGAGCTGATCAGTGGAATCAGGTGTGTTTGATTAGGGAGACTAAGGGGGCTTTCACACTGGCAGTTTAGTTCGGAACGGGGCACGGTTCGTATGAAAAATCGCTAATGTGAACGCTGTCATGGGACCCGGGTGCGCACTGGGTACCGAACCCGAGACTACCTGGAAGAGCTGGTCTGAGTTCGGTTGCTCCCGAACCGTGCCGCGGTTCGCGTGAATGTGAAAGCAACACGGACTCGGGTGCGCACTTGTTCAGGAAGTAAAGTACCCTGCGCATGCGTTTTAGCTTATTGTGATGTATTCAGTTAAATAAAACACTTGTAAGGGATGATAGTGTTGATGATTTACCTTGGACACGACGAGCGAGAGTGAGCCTGCAGTGTATTCGTGCATTACGTGTGGAATCAGGGCAACAAAGTTGGAAATCCACTGTCTCCTCAAAAGAGTCCGTTTGCAAGCAGCAGAAGTCCACTTTATGTGACACACGCACACTAAACCTGTATTGTTCACTGAAACAGCGCATAATAGCAGCGAATTAATAAAGAACACAATATTGACCCACGTTGTTTTCTATCATGCGCCGTGCACGTTTGCGATGACGTAATATGCACGCAAACGCACTAGGGTTCGATAGAATCAAGTTGAGTGTGAAACCAAACCAACGCTGCGGGGGGCGCCGGGAACAAGCGCACTCGAGCTCGGACCGCAGCAAACGAGCCCAGTGTAAAAGCCCCCTAAGAAAACGTGCAGTGTTGGGGGTCCTTCAGGTGCAGGGTTGAGAAACACTGCACTAGATGGTTATCCATGCTTATTTAAAAAGTTTTAATTACTTTGTGTATTTTTATGTACAAGTGATGCTTGCTGAAAAATTATTGTCTATTTGACATCAGATGCCCGCTGGGAAGAAACGGTCTGCTATGTAAATGTTTTTCTGATTTACAGAGTTGACTTTTTTCTAATACCGGTACATGAATTTCTCTCTTACAGATGTCAAAGACTCCATCTCATGTTCCCCTCTCACATGCTCCTAAAGTAAGCAGGGGCGATTCTAGGATTTTTTCAACTGGGGGGCACAAGAGGGGCCACAATTATTACAGAGGGGCCATTCTTATAAGGCCATTCTTAAAGTAAGCTTTAAAATCAGCAATAAGCAGTGATACCCTATTATCTTTTAATAGCAGTTATTCAATGCTCTAAATCAAAACAATAAAATACAATTTATATTAACTTTTCACTTTACAAAAGTGAAAGAAAAATTGTAATAAATAAAATAATCCAATGTATTAGTGTACAACTCACAAATAATAATAGAACAGCCTTATTTATATAAATGCATAATTATATTAATCATTCATACAATAAATACACAATTAATGAATTCATATAACTGTAATAAAATTTTATAAAATAAATCTTTTTTTCCACATCCTATTCAATTTGCATATCAGCAGTTGCAGTAAATTTGCATTGATGAATAGACCAAATATGTCGAGGAAGGCTAATTAGTCTAGACTTTGGCCAGCCATGGCTGTTGTAAAAATGAGCTATATAAATAAATTAACTTAATGTCATTGGTTGTTTTTGGTCATGTTAATCATGTCCTTGTGTTCCCATTGTTTCTTAGCTTTGTTCCCTGTACCATTGTTGGTGATTCTATGTTTAGTCCAAGTTTATGTTCATGTTAATTTCATATTGTCACTTCAACCCAAATCGGTTTATTGGAATATGCTAAACTATACTTGGGTTCAATTCAACTCAACTTCAGTGGACTACATTACACATATAGACATGATTCATGGGGCTTTTTAAAATTATTTTTCTAGATCTTAAAGTTCTTGTTTTAGGTTCATATAGGCCTATTATATAGGCTACCTTGTTTTATAAAAAAACATGGCAACACTTTACAATAAGGTTCATTAGTTAACATTAGTTAACTAGTTAGCATGAACTAAGAATGAACAGTTCTTCTTCAGCATTTATTCATCTTAGTTAATATTAATTTCAACATTTACTAATACGTTATCAAAATCAAAGGTTGGATTTGTTAACATTAGTTAATGCACAGTGAACTAACATGAACATACAATGACCATCTGTATTTTAATTAACTAACATTAACAAAGATGAATAAATACAGTAACAAATGTATTGCTCATTGTTAGTTCATGTTAGTTAATACATTAATTAATGTTAACTAATTAACCTTCCTGTAAAGTGTTACCAAAAACATTAAGAAAGGTTTTAATAAGTGAATGAAACGTTTTTCATTATCTTAAAAAAACGTTTGAATATTGAACGTTTGAATAACGTTCTTATAACCAAGCCAGAACGTCAATACAACGTTTATATAAAGGGAAAATTGAATGTTCTAACGTTCTTATAATCAAGAAATAACTTCACCATTATCCGAGCAGATCGGACGAGTGATTCCAGTAAGGAAAGGGGCGGAGGTGTCTGTGTTTATGTTAAAAATCGGTGGTGCAATAACATCAAGATCCATGATAAGATCTGCACACCTGACATTGAAATGCTTACTGTCTCGCTTCGCCCCTACTATCTCCCTCGGGAATTTCCCACGCTGGTAATCAGCTGTGTTTATATTCCGCCTGGTGTTAATACCTACACGGCAGCCGAGCTAGCAGCTCAGAATGTTCATACTATGTTGAATAAATACCCCGAGGCCCCGGTGTTTATTATGGGGGATTTTAATAGCTGCAAGTTGGACAATGTTCTTCCATCTTTTAAGCAGTATGTTGATTCCCCCACTAGGAAAGAAAATGTGTTAGATCTGTGTTACGGGAACATAGAAAATGCTTATACTGCTCGCGTGCAACCCCCACTAGGCTCCGCGGATCACAACATCGTCTTTTTACTTCCGCAATATAGACAACTGCTGAAGAGAGAAAAGGCAGCTACATACAGCATCGCCCAGTGGACAGAAGAGGCAACTGCACAACTCCAAGGGTCATTTGCATGTACAGACTGGAATATTTTTGATGGCGACCTAGATAAAAAAACGGAGATAATAACGGATTACATCAAGTTTTGCATGGCAACTAGTATTCCAGTCAAAACTGTGAAAAGATATCCCAACTCGAGACCATGGATGACCAGTCAAATAAAACTTAAACTCAAGGAGAAACAACATGCATTTAATTGTAAAGATTGGTTTTTACTGAGAGACATTAATCGCTCTGTGAAAAATGAAATCAAAAAGGCAAAACTTGCATGTAAGGACAAATTAGAAAAAGATTTCAGTAGTATGAACACCAGACAGGCCTCTTAGAAGGTGAAAACACTTACTGGAACCACCTCGAATGCCAGCATTCCTACATCTACTGATCTCAGCTCGTTCACCAAGGACCTGAATACATTTTATGCCAGGTTTGACACCCTGAATTGCACCACTGAATGTGAGAGACTGCTCAGGAGCCTACCCACTCCTGAAGAGCCACACCTTGCCCCCTTAACGGTGGGAGATGTCCATCAGCAGCTCAGGAGGTGCCATACCGGCAAGGCCCCTGGCCCAGATGGAATCACGGGGAGGCTGCTCAAGAATTGTGCTCTGGAGCTATCTCCTGTTCTCCATTCACTTTTCAAAGAGTCACTACAGACAGCAATGATTTTCTCACCAACAGACCACAGGCAGTAAGGGTGGGTAGTATAACATCCCCCACCATTACTGTCAACACTGGAGCCCCTCAAGGGTGTGTCCTTAGCCCTTTCCTATATACACTATATACTGACGACTGCCGTAGCCCTTCCGATATCACAAAGTATTTCAAATACTCAGATGACACAGCCATACTCGCCCTTCTAACCGGCACGGAATCAGTCACAGCATATCACCAATTTGTTGCCCATTTCACCCAATGGTGTACGGACAGTCATCTCCTTCTTAACACCATTAAAACAAAGGAACTTATCTTGGACACACGCCAAAAATTCTCCACTGCTCACTGCATCATTGCATCATAGTATCATTGAACCCGTTCTTCTGTACTGTGCCAGCTGCTATTTCGCTATGCTTTCACTCACTGATAGAAACAAGCTTCTTAAAATCACTAACACTTCCTCAAAAATAATAGGCCTTCCAACACCCAATTTGCCGTCTCTCATTGACGCTGCTATCATTCGCAGAGCAAACACCATCATAAAATGAATTCACAGAAAACCTAATTTATGTGTACAATGTGAATATGTGTATGTTATGAGTGTTGAATGTTGCTCCAGGTACAGACTGTGGAAACAAATTTCCTCCATTGAGGACAATAAAGAATGAATATGAATATGAATATGAAATAACGTTAATACAACGTCTAAAAACTGGACTTTTGAAATTCCCTAGAACATTCAGAAATAACGTTTTTATAACTTAATGGGAACGTTATGAAAACGTTCTTATAACCTAAAATTGTCAGCTGGGGAAGAGGAGAGATTCGCGATTGCACTGAACACGTTTTAAGTTCAGGCATATTCTCTGAGCGAGCCCAGAGAGAGAATTCCTACAAGAGAAGTGTATCTGAGAGCGCGCGCGGGAGATTCGCGCTCGGCACATCATATATCCGCGCGCGAGCAGAGAGATTCGCGCTCGCACATTATATTAATGTACTTTCGCTCTACAATAATGCGCTCTCGACATTAGACAGGGAAATAACGACATAACCGTGTTTTTTTCCATTGGAAAACAGCTATTCTTGATCCTGATTGAGAAGCATCGCGACGCGGAATCATGAATTATTCTACTACAAGCTGAAAGATTATGATTTGAATTTTTGAGTGACAGACAAGTAGAAGGGTGGGGGCACACTGGGGGGCCAATCAGTTTTCAGGAGGGGCCAGTGCCCCCATGGCCCCTCCCCTGTCTACGCCACTGAAAGTAAGTATGAGCTGCTTTATATGTAATGTCTGTGCCACATGCTATTATGTCACATACTATTGAAATAATTACATTTCTAATAGATTTTTTAATTTAACATTTAATGTAATGTAATTGCTTTATAATGATCAATGTCAGTAGTTTTATTTAATGCCATGTCAGCATCTGTATGACAAAAACGGAATTATAAAAATTACATTTATACAATACAAATAAAAATCAAGCAAACAGAAAAAAAAATTCTGAAACAAAAATCAAAATGAAGTGAGCCACTGCCTATGTTAATGACGACGCTTGCTCGCGCGTGAGAGTAAATCTCAACATCCATATAAATTAATTGAAAACGCTCGCTCTGCTCCGCGTGCTTCGTGCCAGCCGTCATTAACATAGGCAGTGGCAAAATAAGCAGAAAAATGGAGGGACAGAAATCTCTCAAATTTTATTAAAATATCTTCAGTTGTGTTTAGAAGATGAACGAGAGTCTTAAAAGGTTAGAACAACATGAGCGCGAGTAATTAATGACAGAATTTTCATTTTTGGGTGCTTGAACTAACCCTTAAAAATATATATCTGTGATTTTTGTCTCTTACAGTTGCAGTCAGGAAAAGGTTTCCCAATGTGTCCAGAGGAGCTTTGGCTATTGCAGTGAATTCCAAGCTGGGGGAACTGAGACTGCTTTAAAAAAAAAAAAAAAAAAGCTAATTTATAGCATGTTCCTTGATTTTTATTCAGATGTGTTATATGCTCACATTTTAGACAGCAAATAAATATTTTATTCAAATTTTACATTGTGAATGTATTTTCTTGGACTGAAATATATGCAGGGCAAATACATTTTTTATACGATTTATATATATATATATATATATATATATATATATATAATATATATATATATATGTTTATATTTATGTAAATATATTCTGAAATATATTTTAGCAAATATATTTTAGCCATTTTTTTTTGTATATTTTAAAATATATATTTTCCCCGTATGGGATGCCCTAAAGGTATGGGCAAAACCCTTGTTTATTGTGAAAGGTAAAATAATAGATTTTGTTGTCTCTTTTAAAAAAAATCTACAATTTTTAAAATGGCTTGTTATTGAAAAAAGATCCCAACCCAATGGTTTGCACTGTTTTGTCTTTTAGACAGAATTTCATGTTAGATGTGTTGCAAGAGTAGGCTATCTTTCTCTGGTATATTCAGCACATCCTTGGACAACATGTATTTAAAAAGAAAAAACATTAACTTTAAATACCTCTGACAATTGTCGTTTCCTTAAATTCTCGCTTTGTTCTCACTTGCATTTCTATGGACTCTAGTTTTCTATGAATTATACAGGACTTTTATTTTGGTTTGGTGATGTGACGTCATAGGTCTGCGCCGCGCTCCTGCGTCTGGGATTCTGCTTAAGAAAGGTTTGTGATATTAAGAATTTAAAGTTTTTTAATCGATACAAACTATTCATGCAATTTTTTTAGTTTTTTAAAATGAATTTTTTTTGTGAATCGACCATGGCAATGCTTTATCTAATATTTATGAACGCTATGGACCTGTAAAGCTCACAACAGAAAGCTGCGTTTACACTGCAAGTCTTGATGCACAGATCTGATCTTTTGACCATATGATTTTTTTGTCCCGACTGTTTACATTCACATTACACTAGATTGTTATCCAATATCTGTTTTTACATTAATCCCTGCCCAAAATAATTCTGTTGCTGATCGTTTTACTATTGTTGACCCTCGGGTTGTGAATTACCGTACTCGCATTATAAATCACCTCTGGTGGTCATGATTATTTGCCAGCATTGTATAAGTTAGCTGTCATTGATGTTCGCCACGCAAAATCTGACTTAACGGATAAAGACAGATGGGTCATTCCTGGTATGCGGTGACAGGTTACTTAGGTAAAGTTGGTTTTATATTCGCATATTCACACATTCGCGGACTTCCGCGTTCAATAACTCGTGAACTAAACGTTGTTGCTACACACAACACATATCACATATAACTACAGATAAAACACCAGAAGCTACAACATAAATTTCCTCAAAACGATCTTTCCCTCGCACTGGACAAAATACATTGATCTCTATGCGCAGGATGCTAAGAAGGGACCATCTGCAAAGTGCAAACCCGAAAGAAAGCTCGTTTTGAGGAGATTAAAATATTAAAACAATGTTATTTGTCATGTTCCAAAGGTTGTAGTATGTTCCTACTGACCAGACTGACTTACTACAGGTGGAATTTTGACTGTACCTCCCTTACTGTACGTTCAGTATACAAATATATTAATTAAAAAAATTACAGTAATTCCCCTAAAGTATTTTTTCCTGTTCCTAAGGCTGTACTGCTTTCCTAGTGACCAGACTCACTTACTACAGGTGGAATTTTGACAATAACTCCCTTACTGTACAATTATCAAATATATTTAAATGTAATAAACATTATTACATGTTTTTATTACATATGTTTATGTAATAAACTGTAATTCACATATAGTGTTTTTTTATATTTATATTCCAAAGACTGTAGTGCTTTCCTAGTGATCAGACTGATTTACTAAAGGTGAAATGTTGACAATAACTCCCTTACTGTACGTACAATAAACTAATAAGTTTAAGAAAAAATTACTGTAATTCCCCTAAAGTATTTTTTCTTGTTTCAAATGCTGTAGTGCTTTCCTAGTGATCAGACTGACTTACTACAGGTGAAATTTTGACAATAACTCCCTTACTGTACGTTAGGGATGGGCGATATGGCCTAAAATCCATATTGCGATATACATTGCAGCCTCTTGCGATAACGATATATATCGCGATATATAAATTATAATAGAACAATTTCAGAACAGGTTAGATAGACCATAAGGAAAGTCAAACTGCTATGTAGGCTATTTGTTTTAAAAGAAACGTATGTAGTTTTGAGAACATTTATTATGCAAAACTGTAATTATACAACATAATGTTGCAGATGAATAAAATCCAAGTACACTAGCTGCAGAGACTTTAACAAAGAAAAAGCTTAAAAAGCAACTACATTTACTACATTTATGTTAAAATTGCAAACATTTTAAATTAAAGCATACACAATTGACAAAAACAGCTTACCATGCCTTTTCTTTTGCATTTAAATATTTTTTACAAGAAATATTGCGGTCACAAAGAACTTGTTTTTCCACCTCCACAAGAGACAAACATCCATTATTGTCGCGTTGTTGAGGTAACTTAACTGTGTAATTTTCCTTGCTTTAATTACCCCAAGCTTAAAGTTAAAAAGAAAATGATTGAAAAATAGTAGTATAAATGCATTTAAGGAGAGATTACTATATTTTCATATCAATTCGTGTTCATTTTGACCACGAGTCACTTTAATTCAGCACGTGCAGCACAGACTCTGTGTTGAAACGATCTCAACGCATTGCCGCACCGCATCCGCGTGCAGGCCTGTTAACATGGGTATGGAAAAAATACACACCGCATATGCCATACGAACTGCAAACGGAGTATGTGTGAAACAGGTGTTAGCCAGAACTGTTGCCCCTACAGAGTATAGTTTGCTGCTGTTCGTCGGACGGCTTAAATCCGAACCTAATCCAAATAATGGATGTTGCACCGGTCTTTTTCACCAGGTCCTCCGTTTCGCTTTCAGACGCATGTTTACTCAAGATGACGAATATGATGATGCGTTGCTGCCGGTTGCAGCTCGTGGCTCTAAATTTTTGCAGGAAAATTGCGTCAACATGCAATATCGCGATAGTGCAATAGAATTAAAATCTCTATCGTAGACCAATTTTATATCGTTTATATCGCATATCGTTTATATCGCCCATTACTACTGTACGTACAATAAACTAATAAGTTCAAGAAAAAAATTACTGTAATTCCCCTAAAGTATTTTTTCCTGTTTCAAAGGCTGTAGTGGTTTCCTAGTGATCAGACTGACTTACTACAGGTGAAATTTCCACAATAACTCCCTTACTGTACGTACAATAAACTAATAAGTTCAAGAAAAAATTACAGTAATTCCCCTAAAGTATTTTTTCCTGTTTCAAAGGCTGTAGTGCTTTCCTAGTGATCAGACTGACTTAATACAGGTGAAATTTTGGCAATAACTCCCTTACTGTACAATTATCAAATATATTTATGTAATAAACATTATTACACGTGTTTATTACATATGTTTATGTAATAAACTTTAATTCACATATAGTGTTTTTTTATATTTATATTCCAAAGGCTGTAGTGCTTTCCTAGTGATCAGACTGATTTACTAAAGGTGAAATGTTGACAATAACTCCCTTACTGTACGTACAATAAACTAATAAGTTTAAGAAAAAATTACTGTAATTCCCCTAAAGTAATTTTTTCTTGTTTCAAAGGCTGTAGTGCTTTCCTAGTGATCAGACTGACTTACTACAGGTGAAATTTTGGCAATAACTCCCTTACTGTGTGTACAATAAACTAATAAGTTAAAGAAAAAATTACAGTAATTCCCCTAAAGTATTTTTTCCTGTTTCAAAGGCTGTAGTGCTTTCCTAGTGATCAGACTGACTTACTACAGGTGAAATTTCCACAATAACTCCCTTACTGTACGTACAATAAACTAATAAGTTCAAGAAAAAATTACAGTAATTCCCCTAAAGTATTTTTTCCTGTTTCAAAGGCTGTAGTGGTTTCCTAGTGACCAGACTGACTTACTACAGGTGAAATTTTGACAATAACTCCCTTACTGTACGTACAATAAACTACTAAGTTCAAGAAAAAATTATTGTAATTCCCCTAAAGTATTTTTTCTTGTTTCAAAGGCTGTAGTGCTTTCCTAGTGACCTGACTGACTTACTACAGGTGAAATTTTGACAATAACTCCCTTGTACGTACAATAAACTAATAAGTTCAAGAAAAAATTACAGTAATTCTTCTAAAGTATTTTTTCCTGTTTCAAAGGCTGTAGTGGTTTCCTAGTGACCAGACTGACTTACTACAGGTGAAATTTTGGCAATAACTCCCTTATAGAGATGCGCGGATGGGCTATTATTTCATCCGCAACCGCATCACAAAACTCATCATCCGTCCGCCATCCATCCGCACCAACGTTTTTGACCAATTTTCAAAACCGCAACCGCCCGCCATCCGCTGATTGAGCGATACAAGGCGCTGCTGATGACAGCCGCGAGACTAGAAAGCTCTCAGAATATCAGCAGTGAACTCCGTCTCTGGGGTGCGTTCCCGAAAGCATCGTTAGCCAACTATGGTCGCAAGTTCCGTCGATGCTTTCGGGAAACGCACCTCAGATCGGCGCGCAGGGATAAACATAAATAAATAGCCTAAATTAAACGCACTTCGGCAAAACTGATAGGCAGTAGCGGCCTGGGTTCTGGGTTTCAATAACTAATATGGGCCCTACCCATATAAAACATAACCTAAACATAGAACAGAAAAGGCAAGGATTCCTGTTGGTTTGCATCAATTGTATATTATTTTATTACGTGCACTTTCAGCTTCATGAACAGGCAGCTCAACATATAAATAATCCAACCTTATTTGATTAAAACTATATACAATTATACAGCGTTTTAGGTTGGAATAAGCCTCGCCCTTAAATTACTATTATTTGAAGTTAACATTATACAATATACGTAGACCTACTTCACCACAAAACTAGTTTAGGATAAATTCTTTAAAATTGGGGAATGCGTTACGGACGTGAGCGCTCTGAAAGCGGCACTAAAAGACTGCTTTAAAACTTTCAGAAACCTCAAACAGAAAGCACAAAGCCTTTCTTTAAAGTGAATTTCGTTTTGTTTTAATTGTATCTTAATTTTAATCATTTTTTCGTCAACCAAATGTCTGGATTTAATAAGTGAATATAGCAGATATAGCCTAGGAATCACAAAACGGATCGCCCCCCGCGCGTGAACTGGCGCGTCTCATAAATTAACCAAAACTCAGCCTATACTTGCCTCACAGACCTGAGAAATATATCTAAAATGTCTACTTCTAAAAAGAACATTTCAAAACGAAAGAAAACACTGCTCTCTGTTTATGTAATCCGTATGAAATGTGCATTTCTCTCTGGCGCGTTCACTGCGAAGATCATGATCAGCATCGTCAACTTCATCTTTGCAGGCAAAAATAACACAGAAAACACGTTTATAAACAATTAAATTGTCTCCTTGTTATAGGCCTTTTCGACATATTCATAATCATTACTTTTACCGGTTCTTTGTGACAACTTTTAGGTGCTTTATTGGCAGCGCGCCACCCTTACATGTTACATGAATGAACGCCTCACCACAACATCAGCACCGAAAACATGGGGATTTTTTACAATAAATGACAAGCTGCTAGTGACGTTAGTTAATCGCATGTCGCGGGTGCAAATGCAAAGTTGCAAAGCTGATTTAATCATGGTAAAACTGAATTAATTTACAAAATAGTTTTCATTTGTATTTCAGCACTTCGCGAATGGACAGCGGTGTATTCACACCCTTTCTTTTACTGTCTATCTATGGTCACACCGAACGCGAATAGAGCGTCAAATATGCGTCTAGTTAGACGCTTGAACATATATTTTTCATTTGATTGGTTCAACCGCCCGCCACCCGCCCGAATTTAATTAAAATATTTTTTTTCGTCACGTCATCCGCCCGATCCGCGGTTTATCCGCGGAGTCCGCGGCTGTAACCGCCAACCGCGCATCTCTACTCCCTTACTGTACAATTATCAAATATATTTATGTAATAAACATTATTACACGTGTTTATTACATATGTTTATGTAATAAACTTTAATTCACCTATAGTGTTTTTTTATATTTATATTCCAAAGGCTGTAGTGCTTTCCTAGTGATCAGACTGAATTACTACAGGTGAAATTTTGACAATACCTCACATACTGTACATGCTATTGTCAAATATGTTTATGAAAAATTAACTGTAAATGACCATAACTATTTTTCCACGTTCCAAATTTTGTAGTGCCTTCCTAATGACAAGTGTGACTTACTACAGGTGACATTTTGACAATATCTCCCTTACTGTACTATTGTCAATTATGTTTATGAAAAAATTACTGTAAATCACCGTAAGTATTTTTTGATGTTTCAAAGGGTGTAGTACTCTCCTAGTGACCAGACTGACTTAATACACGTGAAATTTTGACAATACTTAATAATACTGTATTACATATTAATATAATACTGTAATTCACTAAAATGGGTTTTAAGGTTGTAGAACATTAATAGGGGCTACATTATTAATAACAGCAGTGAATGAACCTGTTCACATTGGTGAAGCAAATCTGACAGATAATGTACAGCAAGATCAAGAAGGCATTCAAGATACTGTACAGTGCAGAATTTTATGACCAACATGTCATTTTTGCTTCTTGTACAGCAGGAATAAAAGGGTCTGATTGCACAAGTCCGAGTCTGGTATATTTTTTGTATGCAAGGTTATCCAAAATAATGGTTTGTTCAAAGGATGCTGTTGGCATCATCTTTTCTGACACTGACTCTCCTGTCAATCTGTAGTTGTCCTTCATGGTCAATATTTTCACATATTAAGTCACATAGCCACCAGCCAACAAACTTTGTCCTTACATGACATTTACTTTTATGATCTTTCTCCCCCTCCAAATTCAACTTCAAATTCAACAAAAGTAACGTATAAAGTCACTGTTGATGTAAACACTGTTGTATTTGTATTATCTTTCTAATTGTCCATGGAATACAACTGTGATTATACATAAAAGGTGTAATTAATTCCTCATGGTTAGAGTAATATTTCATTGTCACCTCTTTATAATTCTGCTGTTGTTGATCCTCTCTTGGTTTAAGTTGTTCTTATATTATCATAAACCCTTTAACTGATTGTTTTGTCACGTCATTTTTACTTTTCTATATTTTATTTTAGTGAAGTGACGATAAAATAAAAATTGAATAAAAATAAATGTGTGTGTTTGAATGAAAATATTGTTTTCAGCACAGTTTTCAGCAACAGTGCAAAATATTGGTACCATGCCTTGGACTATCACCAGACAAGCTACCTGGAAAGATGCCCAATGGTTGTGCTCACCTTGTTGCAATATAGATTACCACTGTATACAGTTAAAGACCCAAGGACCAAATATGATTAATTAAAACCCCAGGGAGTTAGTCAGTCAATTTGAGACAAGAGTCAGAATTATAATAAATAAATGAAAGATTTACTGAAGATAGTTTGTAGTTTCATCATGCAAAACTTAGCTTCAAGACTCACAAGGAGTTTGTAGGCCACTCTGTTACAGTTACAAAGATCAGCAATTATACCCTTCACCAAGGTCTAAGCTAAATCACCAGATATGACAAGATATGAAGTTTCAAGATCTCAGCATGTCGTTAAACAACTCCTCAAACAGCACTTTAAGACCATTGCACACTGAGTCCGAAATTCGCGTCAGAAATTTCTGCACGTTAAAAAATAAATACTACCTCACGTTATGTCAATCACGCTTGCACACTGCCTCCGAAACTTTCGTCCGTCATAAAAAAAACATCGGATCGGGTTCGGTTTTCTGCGTTTGTCGCATCTGTAGCAAGCAGTTTGAATGGTGTTTGAATGGTGTTTTGACAATTCTGAGCCACCGAATTATGAATCCGAAAAAACGCATACGACAATTTCGGACTCAGTGTGCAATGGCTAGTCTTATTCTTATTAGCACTTATTAGCACGTCTACAGAAGTTCTTAAGAGAATTAACAGAGGTTCAGAATTTGATGATTTATTGTTTCGTTTAAGGTCACCATGATGGAGATTAGCGTTTACTTTAGTTGGGCTCTTGACCCTTGCCTTTGGCACACAATATTTTCTCTGTCTGCTGAATCCTGTGTGTTTACAAAGCACATTTGTTATGGCACGAAACTCAAGAGAAAATGTGTTCAGATGTTGATGGTTGAGTATTGATGACAGTCATCATGTAAGTGACCCGATTCAATGATTTCTTTCAGTGTCTAATATCGGATTAAAAATGGTGTCATATTATAGTTTTATTTAAAGCTGCTAAAGTGCCAGCAGTGTTGTGGTATCAGATACAATTAAGAATTTAACAAGCAGTGTTCACAAAAAGTCTGCATCTATGGCTTTACTAAAACTAACATAGACATCAAGAATCAGCATATTAATCTCAACAATGGTGACCATTAAATAATGATTCATACTGCAATGCATGCTGGGTACTAGCATAATACAAAACTTATCCATGGCTCCCAGCATGCATTGCGGCATGAATCACTTTTTAATGGTCACCATGGTTGAGATTCATATGCTGATTATTGATTATTATGATATTGATTATATTGTTAGTCTCAATGCAATTGATGAAAGCTTTTTGTGCACAAACTGTTTGTAAAATCCTTTCTTTTATCTTATAGTCATAGATTTTTTTTTTAAATCTAATATACACAACATCGATATTCAGGTCTAATTTAAATATATAGGCAAACCTAATAATACATCACTTGTTTATTCAGAGATTAGACTCAGAACCTGAATCATTTATTTATTTGACCACTGATTGAAGCTTGCAAAACTTTTTTCCAATAAATAATAAACAACAAATATTTAAAAAAAAAGTTTGACTCCATAAAAGCTCAGTGAACATGTCATTAATTGATGATTTTCATCAACGAAGCACAACCATTGACACCTGATCATGCTTTCTTTTGACTTTGTGCCATAACAAATGTGTTACAGCAGTCAAACTCATGCAAATTTGCAAGGGTCAAGAGTCCAACTAAAAACAACCGCTACTCTCCAATATGGTGACCTTGAACGAAACTCACTAAATCATCACCTTCTAAACCTCTGTCACTTCTTCTTGTGTCACTCCATCTATGTCTGACTCCGGTTTGACAATAAAAGGCTAAAAGTTTTTGAAATTTTCAGTGCATGTTTGTATGAGGTAAAAGGACAGAACCTCTTGAGGCTCCGCCCCCTGTGCTGGGAGCAGCAGCTCATTTGTGTTTCAAGTTTTTCTTTCGTTCAGTGATTTTGCTTGGTAACAGCAGGTGTTCATCAATAATGCTCAATCATCACTTAATTAGTCACTTAAAGGGATACTCCACTTTTTTGGAAATAGGCTAATTTTACAAATCCACCAGAGTTAAACCGTTGGGTTTTACCATTTTCAAATCCATTCAGCCGATTTCTGATTTTCTGTCTCATTGACTTCCATAGTAGGAAAAAATATATACTATAGAAGTCAATGGGACCAGAAACTGTCTGGTTACTGATATTCTTCTAAATATCAGAAAATCGGCTGAATGGATTCGAAAACGATAAAACCCAACTGTTTAACTCTGGGGGAGTTGTAAAATTAGCCTATTTCTAAAAAAAGTGGACTATCCCTTTAAATAATTGCTTAACTTCTTGACTGCAATGTATATCTTCTCTTTGTTTTTATAATTAAATAAGGTAATCGGTGTCCTCAAATGTAATGAGTTAGCTTAACTTAAAGGATTTGACTTTGTGTGTGATATTGTGAGCTAGTAGTAACAACAAGCACTTAAAAGTTCATTTAAAGTTTGTAATTTCACTGTTTTTACTCAATATATAATATCAAATGTCAAGATATTTGAATGCAGAAGTTTAATTGTCTATTAAGGAATATCCTTGTTTTAGTGGACTTAATTCAGTGAGTTCAGAGTACTCATAACTATTTTTTTTATAAACTTAATTAAATTGAGTTAATCGGTCTCAACTGAAATGAGTTAGCTTAACGTGTTGGGTTTTACAGTGCACCTCTCAGATATTCAATACAGACATTAGAGAATACATGAAATAACATTTTCGATAATCACACTGGTATTTCTATAACAAAGTACAATCTCATAAGCCTAGAGAAGTCATTCAACTGATTTGATATTTAGAAGGAAAATATTGATTAATACCTTGATTAAATTTGTCATTAGATATACATTGAAGCAGCAATGGATTCCAGATTTAAATCATAAAATTGTTGCTTATTTATAACGTTAAAAATATGATTAAGCTAAAATCTTTACAGTTTTTAATCAATGAACGAAATGTGTTGTACCAGGAAGAGCAGTTCTAATACCTACTTTTACCTAATACATTTATCAAAATAAATTGAGTAGAGTGATCACAAGGAACATACTATAACATTTGGAACATGAAGAAACACTTAAGGTGAATTACAGTAATTTTTTCATTAAAAATGTGTATGTACTATACTTACAGTAAGGCAGGTATTGGCATTATTTAACCTTTAGTACGTTAGTCTGATCACTAGGAACATTCTCCAACCTTTAAAACATGAAAAGAATGCTTTAGGGGAAATACAGTAATTTTTTAATAAACATTTGATAATTGTACGTACAGTATGTGAGTTATTGTGGAAATTTCACCTGTAGTAAGTCACACTGGTCACTAGGAAAGCACTACAGCGTTTGGAACGTGGAAAAATAGTTACGGTCATTTACAGTTAATTTTTCATAAACATATTTGACAATAGCACGTACAGTATGCGAGTTATTGTGGAAATTTCACCTGTAGTAAGTCAGTCAGGTCAATAGGAAAGCACTACAGCCTTTGAAACAAGAAAAAATACTTTAGGGGAATTACAGTAATTTTTTCTTAAACTTATTTGTTTATTGTACGTACAGTAAGGGAGTTATTGTGGAAATTTCACCTGTAGTAAGTCAGTCTGATCACTAGGAAAGCATTACAGCCTTTGGAACAGGAAAAAATACTTTAGGGGAATTACTGTAATTTTTTCTTAAACTTATTTGTTTATTGTACGTACAGTAAGGGAGTTATTGTGGAAATTTCACCTGTAGTAAGTCAGTCTGATCACTAGGAAAGCATTACAGCCTTTGGAACAGGAAAAAATACTTTAGGGGAATTACTGTAATTTTTTCTTAAACTTATTTGTTTATTGTACGTACAGTAAGGGAGTTATTGTGGAAATTTCACCTGTAGTAAGTCAGTCTGATCACTAGGAAAGCATTACAGCCTTTGAAACAGGAAAAAATACTTTAGGGGAATTACAGTAAATTTTTCTTGAACTTATTAGTTTATTGTATGTACAGTAAGGGAGTTATTGTCAAACTTTCACCTGTAGAAAGTCAGTCTGATCACTAGGAAAGCACTACAGCTTTTGAAACAGGAAAAAATACTTTAGGGGAATTACAGTAATTTTCCTAATAAACATTTGATAATTGTACGTACAATATGCGAGTTATTGTGGAAATTTTACCTGTAGTAAGTCAGTCTGATCACTAGGAAAACAATACAGCCTTTGAAACATGAAAAGAATACTTTAGGGGAATTACAGTATTTTTTTTAAATAAACATTTGATAATTGTACGTACAGTATGGGAGTTATTGTGGAAATTTCACCTTTAGTAAGTCAGTCAGGTCACTAGGAAAGCACTACACCCTTTGAAACAGGAAAAGAATACTTTAGGGAAAATAAAGTAATTTTTTTAATAAACATTTGATAATTGTACGTACAGTATGGGAGTTATTGTCAGAACTTTACTTTGTTTATAATGGTTTCAATGTTCTTTTAAAACAAATCATTCCTCTATAAATACATCTATGAAGTAAAGAAGTTAATGTTTTCAGCCATTACTGTTTTAGCCTGTGTGTTAGGGGCACACAGTCAAAGACCCAGAACCAGATATGATGAATGAAGAGCAGGAGTCAGAATTATAATAAATTAAAGAAAAGATTTACTGAAGATAGTTTTCAGTTTCATCAGCAGAAGTCAGCTTCAAGACTCTCACAGAAGTTCGTAGGCCGTTACAGAGATCACAGCAGTTATACCATTTTCAAGGGCATTGATTACATCATTGCTTACAGGTTAGCTACTTCTGATTGGCTAAGTAAACATAAAATCTAAACAATTTTCCACACATATACAGATAAACTGAAGCATATCTCCATATGCAGCTGAAACTCTGACCCTGAAGTTAGGCACGTCGTGAGCTTCCAGGTCGCAGATTTAGGTTGCGGGGCGCAAGCATGTCCCAAACAACACTCAGTCAATCTCCAACAATGCCAGTGGTTCCTTAAGAAAGGTCTTCAACATGTGTCAATACATACATCTGTTTTTCTAGGGTACCCTGACGACTATAAGTCACAGGGGTCATTGAAGTCTATAGTTTAAGGGAACCTTTCTCAGTTAAAGCCTTACTTTCCAGTTAGACTCTTCTTGAGAGAACGTATTATCTTGATGTTTTGAGAGAACTCTCCTGTTTATTGTTAGAGCCTAGCCAAATCCAACCTTGGAAAAGCTTTGTGTGTGTGTGTGTGTGTGTGTGTGTGTGTGTGTGTGTGTGTGTGTGTGTGTGTGTGTGTGTGTGTGTGTGTGTGTGTGTGTGTGTGTGTGTGTGTGTGTGTGTGTGTGTGTGTGTTCGTCTTTTTGGTTGCAGGTTAACAAAACATCTTTCCATATTTCATTTCTGGAAGCTGGGCTAAATGAGCAAGCACTGTTACTGCATTCAGTTATCAAATACAGATATTAGAGAATACATGAAATGAACATTTCAGTAATCATACTGGTAACTTCTATAACTAAGTAAAATCTCACATGCCTAGATAAGTCATTCCACTCATGTAATATTTAGAAAGAAAACCTTGATTATAATCACTCATTATACATTGAAGCATCAGTTTATTTCAAAACTCACACCCTTCACACCCAAAATAAACATCATTTTTGCTGTCATGCTTTCTGAGTACTTGTCAATAATCTGATGGATTCAGTGCCATGGACAGTGATATTTCTGCAGGACTGTAAACATCAATCAATGCACATGAATTGTGTTATTGTGAGAGTTTAATGTTAATTGAAGATGCTATACAACAGGAAAACATCAAATACTGTTAGGCCATTCTATTCAGCACCTGGAGAACACTGTTAAACTGTAAAGTCTTTATTACACTTAAAAACAGAAAAACAGAAGTGTACAGATGTTCTGTAGGGTCCAGACAAGACCATCCAACTTGTTTTGGAACAGTCGGCCCATCCTTTCAAAACCTATTGAAATAAATCATATGTCATTATTAAAAACAACACCAACACTGTTCTTGTTCATTTTGATTTCAAATAAATAAATAAACAAATATAAACAGATGTAAAATGAAGCGATTAAATATGTTCAAGAGATTACACATGATTTTCCACTTTCTACAGTCTGGATTATTACTAGATTACAGTTCATGTAGCCTACATGTTCATTCTTTATTATTTCCTAAACACCTTTTTAAACACCATCATTGTAATGCATTTTTTATAGTTGCTAAACAACATTCTATTGAATTAGAAAACATAATGTAAGAGATATTTGCTGGTACATCTGTAGTTGGCTAAAATATAGTTGTCTGTTTGCACACGATGAAAAACAATATAAACTTTTTAGACGGTCCCTATCTTGGTTACCACACTACATTGAATATTCAACAAAGTGTGTATGCATTAAAAACATACTTGCCCATTTCGATCGATTGTAGAAAATGTTGTAGTTCACAATCTGTGTGGTCAATATCATGTAGCTGCTTCGAATCGGGGGAAAAAAGCTTTATTGACTATTTAATTGAAGAAGTTCTTTAACGCGAATGTGCGAATATGCGAATATAAAACCAACTTTACCTAAGTTGACAGGTTGGCTTCATAAGTGCTGGGGGGAAAAGTACATGATTTTCATGTTTTTAGCATTCTACCTAAATAGTGACATGCTAAGGGACTAAAAAAAAAAAAATTATGGGTAGATTGTTCAGACACTGTCCATGAAAATATTCCACCCTGTTATGGACATAGCCTCTACATAGTTATCACACCATGTATGTTAAACATGTACGTTGTTTTTCCCCCTTGAAACAAGCAAAACAGTTTTTGAAGAATAGTATGTCTTGATTATTAAAAAAAATTGCAAATAGGATGGTAAAAAAGTGAAAGTGCCTCAAAAACATATAGGCTATATGCTGTTAGTGCTCCTCACCTCACACAAAATAAGACAAAAGTATGCCAAACATTTTTGCTGTCAAATTATTATTTAAAATGACTAGCATAACGGGTGGAACACCAGTGTTAACAGGTTCAGTGGATGAGCTTCTTGTCATTGTCCTTCATGGTTTGCCATCAGTAATGTAACTGCACCTATAGGCTATAATATTGTTTCAAAACAATAATAAAAAATCCAGATTTCATTTGGGGGACTGGAAGGGACGAAAACAATAGCTATGTGGTTCCTTATCACAATCAATCATGGTGGCATAACAATTCTCTCTTCAGATGGCTAGAGAAATTACAAATTAGAGAAGACAGACATAATTAATTAATTTTATTTATTTATATTTGATTTAAAAAAAAAAGATGCTATAATTCATTTGAATTAACTCGATTAACAAACAAATACAAAAACCATCACCAGAAAGGAGCAGTAACGGGCAGTGATGCCCTTTGTTATGTTTTAGCTACATCAACTAGTAGATTAACAAACAAACTTAAAAACCCTTACAAGAAGGAACAGTGATGCCTTTTTTTGTGGTTTTGCTACATTTGTTCTTTTAGGTACCACCATGTTTCTTGATCTACCTGTAAAGACCTTTTATTGAGGGCCTGCGGTTCCTTCATCAGGCACACTATCTGATTGTCGGCATACCAGCTGATGTCTTTTCTTGGGCCCGGCCAGAAGAATTTATTGATTCCATTGCGATGCATGCATAGGTTTAAAGACCTAACAGGGTGGGAAAGTTTGAGCTAAGTTAGCCATAGCTCTTTGAGTGATCAACACTTAGCTAGCTAACCTTCAACAGATGAACAGAACTTTTATAACTATGTCAGATTTGTTTAAAAAAAAACAACATTCTCCATAACATAGCCTAACAGGGTGGAACTTTAAATGTGCTCTAAGCGATGTCACGTGTTGGTGTGTGCCATGTGTTGGTGCTGAGAATTTTCACGTGAATACATAGATCCGATCCGACCATTTTTTGTTTGTATTTAATGGTCCAGTGGCAGAACTTTTGCCAAGCTTGTCTGAGGTTCTGGGTTCTAATCTGCACTCGTATGTTGTTTTTTTCTCTCATTAAAACGGATTATGTTTATCAGTGGTTGTATATCACGCAGGGACACGTTTGTGTGCATTTTACTTTGTGATTTCACCGGAACGAATAGTCTCCGCAACAGATTAAAGAGGGCGTCCGTGTGATGACTGTGCGCGAGCCACAAGAGAACACTGTATTAGAGGTCTGCACTCCCGCGGGAGTCCCGTGGGACCCGCGGGTCGCGACGCAAAACAGTGCGGCGCGGGACAAATTTTGAAAAGTCATTGCGGGAGCGGGCGGGATGATGAGGTGCACTTGCGGGTGCGGGCGGGAGGGAAAATACGCTGCACTCCCGCAAATTAAATATGAGTGTAAAGCAGAGACCTGCACTCCCGTGGGACTACAGCGGGATACAAAACAACTAGAAACAAATAAACCGTTATTTATCTAATGCACAAGCAACAAGGATAACTAAAATAAAAACGATTTTTTTATTCACAGAGAGGCAAAATGTCTGCACCACATGACTCAGGTGGATTGTTTAGTGCTACAGATATTAGTTCACACTGTAAAAAAATTCCGTAAAACTATGGTACAATGTACCATATAAATTTGAAGGATTTTTCCGTATTTGTCTTTTACAGGTCATTTACCCGTATCATAGAATGTCTAAAATGGGCTTTGCCCGTATTTTGAATTACGCGTTGCATTGTGGGTACAAGAACCTGGCGGCGCGAAAAGTTTAAGACGCAACCGCCATTACACACGCAGATGACCGCGGCCAAAGTTGTTTATTGAAGTCGGATTTCGGGTGTGTGGAAGCCATTCTGACACTTCTGTGGTAAAATACGAAATATATGTTCAAATAAGCTGTTAAGGTAACGTTATTTAGTTGCCATCTGACATGTTAGGCAAATGAATGTCGGAGCCGTCGCGTTTATCATCTTATGCATATCGTCGCACATTAAAATATTTAGTATACACTCGTGGAGGTTCCCTGATATATGTGTTATAGTGTGTCCTTGTTGTAATTTGTTTTATTAACTTTTATTTGTTGGTGATGCGGTTTATTTCTTGACGAGCGCATCCGTTAACCAGTTGTGATAAAATACTAACGTTACAGTAAGTTACTAACGTTAGTGTTTTTGGATCAATAATGCCTTCAAACAAAAGCTACCAGAGGAATCGTCAAGAAAAGTAAAGGCCATTGAGACTTGCTTGATTTAAAAGGCATGAAGATACAACGTGAAGATGCAGTACAGATGGATCAAGGAAAACACCACCACCTTTTCTGCCAAATGAGGTAAGTTAAGTTAACGTTATGTTTACGTTAGACTTGTTTTTGTTTTAGACGACACACACACACACACGCACGCACGCACGCACGCGCGACTTTAAACCCCAAATAATGACCATGAAATATTAATTTACATTTAACATGACTGCTATTATCTACTCTTCTGCCTGTAACGTTGGTCATTCTTTACCAGATCCCTCCTCAGTTTGTTTCACAGTGTTTCTGTTGTTTTCTTATTGACAGGACTTTGCTGCTGTAGTTTAATTTTTTATTAATCACTATGAGTGTTCAATGCCAACACACATTTACATTTAAAATCTGAGGAAAAATGTTGATAGAAAAAGTTGGTTGCTGAATACCCCCTTCAAAGATGTGTATGCTTACATGGTCAGTAGAAATAAAAATTATATAGGTAAGATTTAATCAACTATGTTTAAAGGGATAGTTCACTTTAAAATTAAAATTCTGTCATCATTTACTCACCCTCAAATTGTTTCAAACCTGTATGAATTTCTTTCTTCAGCTGAACACAGATATTTTGAAGAATGTCGTTGTTAACCAAACCATTAACTGGAGCCATTGACTTCCATAGTATTTTTTCTTCCTACTATGGAAGTCAATGGCTCCAGTTAATTGTTTGGTTACCGACATTCTTCAAAATATCTTCCTTTGTGATCAGCAGAAGAAAAAAATTCTTACAGGTTTGAAACAACTTGAGGGTGAGTAAATGATGACAGAATTTTCATTTTAAAGTGAACTACCCCTTTAAAGCGGTTTTCTGAAGTGATCGTGTAATGTAATATCTTTATTAATGTAATATAATTTTGTAATATCTTTTTTGTTCAAGGTGGTGGACATTCAGGATTGCTGTCATTCAAGAAGTTATTATTGACCACATCACTACCCCATTGAGGCAGTGAGCTACACAATACCTGAAGAAAATGGCACTTATCCTGCCTGGAGTTCATATAAAGGTAAGCAACACATTTTTAATTAAATGATTTATAGATTATGTTATTGTGTTTCTGTTTATTTAGTTGAAAATAATTAAACATATTATAATGTATAGTTGAGCAGACAAGCTAACATGACATGCAATTGGAGTCCACTGGAAACAAAAGTCTTAGCATTTTTTATACAGTGTTTGAATTTGAAAGAATTAGGGATAGCTGATTATATTTATAACTTAACGAACGTAAAATACTTTACAATTGTTTTTAAACCTCAACCTGGTCTGCATGATACTTTGTAGTTCATTTTCCTTCATTTAATTTCTTGTGTAGCTAAAATATATCTTTTTTTTTTCTTCATATCCAACTTTTCTGTGCAGAAATCCTGAACGAAGGTCGAAAAGACTGAGATGAAGGAAACCAAATGTCTACACATTCCTCCAAGACTGCTGAAGTCCATGTATGAACAACTTCGAAAAACCATGTAAAGTTTTAGCTTTTGTCAAATCTCAAAATGGATCTTAAACTGAACATACGATCACTCCTTCATCTAGGTGATAGACGGGAGTCGGCACTTCCTCATCAAACAGATCCAGTATAATCTACCTGATGAACATCTACGTCCAGCCCTGAACCCTCTACCTGTGTCGGCACGGAGAGAACAACGACAACCTGGAGGGACAGCTGGGCCGTGATGCAGGCCACGAGACAGACAGGTACGGTGAACCGCAGACAGAACCATTACAGTACACGGTAACTAAATTTGAAACATCATGATGGATAGGCCACATACTGTTCTCTCCCCTCTGTAGTTTTTGGTGGCTAAACCCGAGTCTGCAGTCCTACCAGGACCTGGTCCAATCAGTCCGGTGGCTCTGAAGAATTTACTACACATTTCTTGGTGAGTGATGAGTTTTCCCCACCTAGAATCTTTGTTTTCTTTGTTTTGACAAATTCTGTATGTCAGTAATAGTGTTTTGTATTTCTTTTACAGCCTTCATCTTACCTGAAGACAAGAAGAGTACCCCCCCACCCAATCCATGTTCCTCTGAAAAACCTTTTCCCCTCACACATTTTAAAATAATTTATTCAGTGGATGCTATTGTTGTAATGTTAACAAAGTGTCATGAATTAGCAGACTTGAAACAATTTAGAGATGAGAAACTATATATACTTTTCCCTTTTGTGTTTTTTTCCTTTATATTTTTGTTTTCATGGAATTGTTGTAGATCTATAAGTAAATAAAAATATTTTTTAATCACAGAAGATTTGTTTGAAATGTTTTCAACAAGAGTTATTACACTGTTAACTAACAGAAAAGTAAAATTTCTATTTGCTGTAGGTATATTGCCTAAATTCATCTGTTTTATTTTTACTGTAGGAAAACCATAAATTAACAGAAATTTTTCATCTTTTAATTACGGGACAAAGTCCGGGTAATGAGCTGCCAGTACATTTTCTGTTATTTTACGGATTTATTTAATATTTGCGTTTTTTTACTGTAGTTATATCATTAAATAACAGAAAGTGTCCTGTTTTTTTACTACAAATACATCATTAAATGACAGAAAGTGTCCAGTCTTTTACTATAGATACACCATTAAATAACAGAAAATTTCTGTTTTATTTACAGTGGGCACACTGTGAATTAACAGAAAATTTCCGTTTTTTAATTACGGGACAAAGTCCGGGTAATGCCAGTACTTTTTCTGTTATTTTACGGATTTATTTCTTAGAGTGCATTATTAAAGAAAGGAACATGCAAAACTACTAAACCAAACAAAGAAAAGTCTGATATTTGGAAATGTTTTAGTAGCCTAGTAGGCCAATGCGACAGCAATGGAAAGCGCCTTCCTTTTGCGAGCTGTTACAAATGCAGCAAAATACTCACGTAGGCTACAAGTCTGTAACTTCAGGTCTGAAGTGTCATGTGTACACCGTTTTGAAAGACAAACTTCCCTGACGTTTACGGCAAGTCAGTCGAAATTGTGTCAAGTGCACTAAAAGATGTAACAACAGAAAAATGTGCATTCCAGCTTCCAGCACAGCATCAAGGGCTTTCACTTATTTGCGGTCGCTCGCATGCTGGAGCAGAAACGGATTAATCTGAAGCCCTCATCAGTGAACGACATGCTATTCCTAAAAAAAAAAACTAGGCGGGATTTTGCGGGCGGGAGCGGGACGAAACTTGATTGTCGCGGGCGGGAGCGGGAGAAAATAACATATATTTTTGCGGGAGCGGGACGGAAAAATCCGTCCCGCGCAGGTCTCTACACTGTATCTGCACCACTGATCGCAGTCAACGAGCACTTTGATCACTTGATTTAAAAAACAACACAAAATATTTCTCATTACATTACAATATCATTACACCCCTAGTCAGTATGTTATATATTATAATCCACCATCAATCGCATCGTTCACTAATTGAAATAAAATCTGTATAATTTTCGCATTTTTGTGATTCCCTATTTATTTTTTTGTTATTGACGTTTTAATCAGACTCCTTGTCCGTTTGGGCAAGTTAAATTCTCTTTCACTTAATTGCCCTTTCAAAAAAAAAGTCTTTTTCTTTGTTAATTATTCTCATCTTATACTTTGCACATACAGAAAAACTCCTGGTGAAGCAGCTGAGATCCATGTGACACACTATTATAAAGATGGCGTTTATTAAAGAGGAGAGTGAAGACGTGAGGATTGAGGAAACATTCAGAATGAAACAAGAAGATACTGAGGAACAAACAGGTTGGTTTCATTCTTAAAGCTGAACTCTAATTTCATCCTTATTAAAATGTCCAGCTCTACAGAAATTGATAATATTTTTGAAGAATGTCATATGAGTGTCCTTTTTGTCTGTCTTAAATAGCAAAGACACTTGCGTTTGGCTTTGCGCTGCGTCGGTGCAAGATAGGGCCCTAAACCTCAACATTTTATGTTCCCTGAACTGCTAAAATGCAGCTAAAAAACTCAATCCAAGGATATACACTGCGACTTCTGGCAGGGACGGACTGGGGCTAAAAAACAGCCCTGAACTTTCTCCCAAATAGGCCCATCATCGTGTGCGAGGGCTACCTCAAGGGATAAAATAATCTAGAAGGGCTATAGACCCCTTTTGCGCCGACGTCACAGTTACGTCACGGCGCTAGCTGGAGGCAAAACAAACGGACAACTGGAGGCGGCTAATACAAACCAGCACAGATTCGGCTACATAATAAGGAGCTTAAATTATTATTATTATTGTTAAATGTCATCTTGATGTGTTGTTGGGTGCAAGAATCAATGAAAAATGAGTATGCTATATCTGGAATTTTTATTTCTAGAAAATATTCACATCATTAAAATTGCACTGTAATGTCACTCTTTACATTGTCGTCTTCTCGGCGCTGGCTAGGCAGAACTGCGGATCGTACACACAAGTCTTTACATTATCATTCAGCACATAGTTTTTAGACATCTAAAGATTTATATGCCCTCAGTTTCTCTTTACGCTCTGTTTCTCTACCATGTAGGTGTAGAAGTCAGGCCACTCAACCGGAGGTAGCGTTAATCCTGTCAGATCGTCCATTGAGTGAGCGTGTTCGGGTCAGCCGTAAAACGTTTTTTTACGTCTGGTTCCGTCCGTTAAAATTAACTTTTGCAAATAAAAATCGCGGTCCTGGACACTGAGTGACCTTGCACTTTAAGATAAAATCGGATTTTCTCCAGTCATTGTTAAAAAACATGCTAACAAAACTTGCAAACTAACGTTAGGGAAGCGGCCAGAGGGATCGTTCTGCAGCCAACTAAGCTCCGCCCACAGAAAAACGTTACCGTGTTTACCAACTGAAAAGGGGTCTATACTCAAAAATATTTATTATACATATAACATGGTGGTGCTTTTTTACCTTACCTTTACTTTTTTACTTTTCACCATCATGTGTGAAATAATAAAATATCTTGATATTCTGGTTCAGACTTACAAGCGTAAAAAAAAAAAAATCAACGATTCCTGAAAACTTTGGAATATATATCAATATATCTATAATCTATTGTATGTGTTATCAAAAACAGCAGCCCAAACATAACTTTTAAACAAAAACATACTACATTACATTTAATTCATTTATAGGCCTACATGACTATTAATATAACAGCATTTTTAATATGAATTATACAGGCACATTTTGTTTGGCAAAAAAAAAGTTTGTTTTACTACAGTTAATTCATAAGTTGTGGAGTGAAATATGTCTCCTAATTGGTTTGTTCTTGGAATAATGTTTCGCCCATTTTTTGCGTCAATATGTTGAGAATATCAGCGCTGTTCCATCTGGCTTTTAACTAATTTAGGGTGGGTTTATAATAGAGATAGAGAATTCTGCGCTGAATTGAAATGCTTCTCAGTGGATCACGCAGCTCTGTTTAATAATGTTCGCGTGGTCGAGATCAGCCCGCGATCGCTGTTTTTTGGGCCGAGCTGATAATGCTCCGCGCTGCACAGATCAAACAAGTGTCGTTCTGGTTTTTGAGCGGAAAGTGCAGTATAGGTAAGCCTTATAAAACTAACTCTCTGTCAGTGGCTAGTAGGCCGACTCTTCTTCCTCAGTTTTTTTTTTTTTTTACACGTAGCATATAAGTGATCGTATTAGTGCCCCTGCTGTTGGCTGTTCATATTGCTCTATTATTATTTTTTGTGCCGACGGCCCTCGGTTGGACGGCCGTTCTGGACTTTTCCCGAACGCACAAATTGTCAGTCCGTCCCTGACTCCTGGTTACATCAAATTGTTACACATAGGCTCAGATTAATCACAAACAAATCTCATTTTCTCATGTTCATGGCATAAAAAGTAGCAAATACATTTTTCATTATAACAAAATACTGAACCTCAACACTAAACACTAAAATTCAACAGTATGTATACATTCAAACCAATACTTAACACTTAATGGAACTCTTCATCAATAAAGAGCAATAAACTATAAAAACAGGTAGAAGAGGAAGATGGCAGCCCTGTCACAAAGGTGGACTGGATCCCTTCGCAAATGATTTGGCCCTCAATGCTGAGCATCCAGCGCTGGAAGCGGCTTCCCGTTTCTCCTGAAACAGAAATGTTTTAACTGTAAAATTTCTGTTTTAGTTTTCATTTTGAAAGTTTAGTTACAGTTTAGTTTGATACCATTGAATTCACTACATACAACACTAATTATTTAGTATACATCGACATCACTGATAGATGTTAAAATTATGCATGACTTTCAAGAAACTCTTTAATCTTACCAGATTATTGTGATTTTGGTCGATGTAACCACCGCAATCTTCCGACATGGATCTCCGTGTTCGTTGCAGGTTAAAATGCCGCCTTCTACGTTCCTTCCCAGAATGCAAAAAAAAAACTGTATGAACATGTTATTTCAAATAGTGGCGCCAATAGACATAATAAAGTGGCGCCTGCCAGCGTGCTGCGTGTCATACGGATATTTACACTGTGTTCAGAAGAACACACAGACACACATTGGGAGCGCAGTTCCGTATAGGCCGTCTCGCGTAAATCCGGAGTGTAGGGTATTAATAGGGTAATAAAAGGCTATTACACCCACGATAACAAACACATTTGCGCATGCACAGAAAACACCGCAAACTTTCTTATTTCTGTCTGTGGAATATGCAAAATTATTCTATCATTTGCAGTAGAGAAAGCAGGTATTTAATTTGTCTAATCTTCATCCAGTAATGTATACGATATTTAGTTAATTTGTTAGTAATGGATTGCACCGTCGACTATTGATTGAATCAGTCGTTGTTTAGCTACCAAAAAAAATTAAATGAAATTGCTAACTTCTCCACTGATAAATAATAACTTTTTTTTATAATAAGCATACAATTGCATATCGGCATTTATCTCCAAACATACCAGACCATCTTACTCTATCCAACATCTTTGCTTGAATTCGGATTTTTGCTGTTAAATAACAAAAATTTGGTGTTATTTAACAATGAGGTGTTAAATAACAAAAAATTAGGTGTTATTTAACATATATTTCCTAAAATTAAAGGTGCTATGTGGAACTTTTCTACTAAAATGAATCCTTTTTTTATTGCATGTGTGTGAAGGGGTTGTAATCACACATTACAATGATCCACTTGTCGAGTTTTGCTATTACCTCTGAATGCCAATATTTATATTTATATGTGAAGTCTCCGGGTCGGATTTACCGCGAAATCCAACGGATGTGACGTGCATGCGCGCTCCCGACCCTCTCTCCTTGTTTATAGTCTATGCGACCGACGGCACTTCAGCTAACGACATGGAGTCTGATAACACCCCAAAACGACCTGCCTCCAGCACAACACAGACTCCACAAATATATAAAAAACAAAAAAAAGTTTTATCTGCCGAAGCTCGTCAGGCCAAACGTGAATCTGATCGACTCAGGGACGAAAACACGGATCAACATCGGCAGAGCTTTTGAATCATTAGTAAACTCTAATGAAATAGCAAGGTAAACTACATGAGACATGACATGAATACAAAAGACTGTTCCAGGGTAACAAAAAGTAGCTAGGTGTAACTTATTTTATGTACTAGATCTACTGTCTACCGTTACTCATCCCACTACTATCATATTGCTTATAATAAACATTTCCAGACATGTTCAGTACAGTAATGCTACTTCCTACTGTCTTACTGTTACACTGACATTGTTCAGTCTAGTTCAACGTTTTCGTTATCATATTATACACTCACCTATGTTGACATTGCTGATTGTGAAAGATACACGAATAGTTAGTGAAATGCCTTTTGCTAGATAACATCACATGTCGGCTAAATGCAGTCAATGTAACGTTATCATGGTACGAGCATGGAGCATTAGTTCAACATCAAGCTGATAAAAGTAGCCTATTATTGTAACGTTGCAGTGGGAGTTTTCATGAGTTTCCAGCATGTCAGTGTTGCCAGGTCCGTATGCCTGCACTGTTTCCGCGGGTTGTTTGTGTAGTGCACGGGTTGACGCGATTGTTTTACCCACTGGAACATGATTGTTATCGGGGAAACACCCGGGAACGCTATTTGACTATTTTTGGCCGTGATTGGGTTAGTTTTGATGAGCAATTGGGCTGGTTTTGTTGTGCAGACCTGGCAACCCTGTGTGTGACGCTTTCGCTGTTGCGTTGAAAGTCTCCGTGTGGCCGGTAGTGAATGCTCGCTCTTGAGATCGCACACGCACACACACACACACACACACACGAGCACGAGCGCTCTTGTTGCAATCTGAAACATCACAGCTAGAGGCCGCTAATTTTTACACAGAGCACCTTTAACAGTAAGGCGCAGTTTTTAAAAAATAACAGGTTAATCATGTTGAAATTTGGGTGTAAATTAACAGAAACATTTAACAGTGTAACGCAACTTTAGCTCCGGAGGCTTCCTCAATACTCAGCGATTGCACTGTAAAAAAACAGTAACGATGGCGTAAATTTTACCATGTCAATCTGAGCGCGAGTATATGATGAAAGATTGGAAGAACTAGTTATTCAACCCGAACCTCCATCGCAAAGCCGACTTAAAGGGACACTCCACCCAAAAATGAAAATTCTGTCATTATTTACTCACCCTCAAGTTGTTGCAAACCTGTATGAGTTTCTTTCTTCTGCTGAACACAAAACAAATATTTTGAAGAACGATTGGAACCAAACAGTTGTTTGGCACCATTGACTTCCATAGTAGAAAAAAAAATACTATGGTAGTCAATGGTGCCAAACAACTGTTTGGTTCCAATCGTTCTTCAAAATATCTTGCTTTGTGTTCAGCAGAAGAAAGAAACTCATAAAGGTTTGCAACAACTTGAGGGTGAGTAAATGATGACAGAATTTTCATTATTGGGTGGAGTGTCCCTTTAAGCAGGACGGTTTTTCAGTGATAAGCTACTCCGTTTGAGGTACATTATGAGATCTTGGAACTGTAATTCCTCTCTATCAGCATTAAAAAGGGTATGTTCATGTTTGTATGTTTCAAATTTTTTTCCGGTGCACATGCAGTAACTGTATCAGCGCATACATTAGCCGAGCACGAACGTGAATGATTGATGTAACATTGTAAAACAAATCTTGCTCCATTCTTTATCTTTACTTAAAGTAGTAAGAACGACAAGACAGTGTGCATTAATAGACACAGTTTTAAGAAACAGTGGGCCACAGCTTGTTTGCAGTAGTATTTCAGTAAGACAGTAATAACTGTTAGCAGGAGACCTACACAATATAAAACACAAAACTACATATTTTGAACACCGTGTAAAAAATAAATACTTCAACAATTAATCATACTTGCAGGTTGGGATTTTGAGGAGCAAGCTGGTCCAAATAAACTGTTCTGACCCATCTTTCAAGAGTAAGCCCTTCTGTGAATCTCACGTTGAACTCTGAGATTTGAGAAGCAGTCGTTCGTGGGCGTACAACATAGGCGGGCTTTATGCAAATGTATTTTTCTAGTGACGTAGAACCGTAAATCAAACTCAACAAACAACTCGTATAGGAGGTTCAGAGTTTTATTTGTTCTTTTAGGAGACAATAATTTCATTTATCGTGCACATTCGACTTTACAACTTTGCAGAACGTTTAAATTCACAAACAGCTATTTTACACACTGCATGAAAGGGATATTCGAAAAACAATAATAGGGGCACTATTATCAACGGTCTCGGCCCACTTGTTTTGGCACCAGGGTTTGGATGGCAGCGTTCACACTTATTCAAATGAACTGCACTAACAGATCAATCGTCCAGGGTACGTTTTAATTAAACCAAACCTTAAGTTCAGTTTTGTTAAATTTAAGTCCATAAAAAGTCTTTCTTACTCTCAATGTTAAAAGAAAAGTCGTAATTATTTTAAGAGGTCTTAAATGTGGGGACGGTGAAAAAACAGGAATTGCAATATGGCTTGTGAGTGATTATTAAACTTCAAAAGACAATGATTTCATTAAATGAAGCCTGCTGGTTAGAATGGTGTAAATGCCAACTAAAACTCAGCCCTAACATGCATAAAAACACCCTTCACTAGACAATTGCAAATATTTTTGAAGGTTTAATCTATTATGATGCAATGAACAAATCATGTAAAACCATTTAAATATTAATTGTTTTTAGTTTTTTTGTAGTTTGCTTGTTTTATTTGGTTTTATGTAGAGCTTAGTTAATCAAAACAATAAGAGACTTAATTACAACTCTTCCTTTTTATTATACAATCGTGTCATTTAAATGTATACAAATTTATAAAATTGATAAGTGGGAAATCAGGTGGGATGATGCTCAAATGCAGCATAAAGGCCATTGCACACTGAGTCTGACATTTTCGTATGCGTTTTTTCGTATTCGTGATTCGGTGGCTCTGAATTGTCAAAACACCATTCAAACTGCTTGCTAAGGATGCGAAAAACGCAGAAAATCGAACCCGATCCGATTTTTTTTATGACAGACGAAAGTTTTGGAGGGAGTGTGCAAGCGTGATTGACATAACGTGAGGTCGTATTTATTTTTTAACGTGCGTAAATTTCTAATGCGAATTTCGGACTCAGTGTGCAATGGCCTTAAGACCTTAATTTAAGGTGAAATGGCTAGAAACTTGTCAATGTATAGGGACTATAATATCCAGTCACACTCTCTTGACCACTGCTTCTCAGAAACCGTACAGGGAAAAGGTGTACTCAAATGCCTATAGCCCTATTCGCACGGGATTAGTATTACCTGGTGACCTCTAGTAATTTGTAATAATTGCAGAGTTTGTCTGAGATCTTAATCCCGTGCGAATCGACCATGTCTGTAATTTGTAAAGTAAAAATTCCCCCGCAAATTACCTACTATATTTCGCCGAACACCGAGGTCCTGTGATAATATTAGTCCCGTGCGAATCGGCATCTCTGTGATTTGGCCGGATCGTATATCATTTTTTCAAGGTTTTTGTTTCATGTGCGCCTTTTTATCCATCTTTCGCGAATAATGGAGGCTGGTTTGGAGTGTTTTGATAGTATTTTGGGGGCTGAGTCATATCGCTTCACACAACTACACAATTTGCAGAAAGTGAAAGCTGAAGATCATCGGAAGAGCAAAACAAAAAGAATGATTAAATGGAGATGAATTGGCATGTATAGCAGCGTGCGGTAAGGAACTTTATTCTGTTTAGGCTATGTCATAATATATCATACAGCTAGACCTAACGAAAAGAAATTTCCAAGCAATAGCCTGACGCCATATCCGGGAGATAAGTCAGTAAATTTGAGTAAAATCACAGGCTTGGTTTATCCCGTGCGAATGCGCCACACGAAATTCAGATGTGGCGGGGTAATTTCTAAATCACACGAGGTCCCCAGATAATACTAATCCAGTGCGAATAGGGCTTATGACTGGTAGTAAAAAAATGTTGCTTCTTTTTTCACATGGTCAGGCTACTGTGGAGCGAGAATTTTCTGTGAATGCAGCCATGAGCACTGAAAACAAAAAGGATATCAGCTATGCATCATTTATGATTGTGTCTCAAGTGTTGGAGGAGTTAAGAACGTTCAGATCACTCCCAAAATGATTGCCAGCTGTATAGCATCTAGTCTAAGATATGAGGATTCTCTCATCGAGCAAAGAGAAAAGAAAACCAAATGCAGAGACCAAGAAAATGAATGAAGAGGGAAAAAAAGAGGAGGCTTGAATCTGACATTGCCCACTTGCAACAAGAAACTATATGGGGAGGCTGCAGACCTGGAGCCGGCAGATATACGCCCCTGGCAGTTTTACGCCCCGACAGTTTTACGCCCCTGTTGTTCCTGATGCGTCCAGTAGGGGGAGGCTGTACAGCGACACGGATTGAGTTACGGTATGATAGTAAATAATCTTCTTTTTTATTATTATATTAATACATTTATTTATGTTGTATTGCAAATGAAAGGATACAAGACATTAACAGGGAGAAAAATAAATAAAAAATAACAAGGGGGACATCAAAAGAGATTGAATTGGTACACAAATCAATACAATTGTACATTTTGTCAATATAAAAAAATAAAGGTTCTTTACAACAGACTCTATGATATTATTTATTTTAGAAACCTTTGAGTTTAAAGGTTTTGACATTTTCTTAAATGAAGGAAAAAGGGACTTTATATCAGAGAAGAATATTCTTAAAACAGTTGAATGATTCTGTCTTTATGAAGATGAATTTTGAAGACAAAGTAATAATACCGTATAATCAAGATTTTTATCGTTAGAATGAAAATCTGACAAAAAATAATAGATTTTGTCATTTGTATGTTATATAATCTGCTAAAGTTATTGTTGTTTAGCAATGATGCAACATTTATTATTTATAAACGATTAGCTTGGTAGGTAGATATCAATTCATTTCTATATCAATGGATGGGTCTATAATTTATTTTTCAAGAGACAAAAAGTTCTTGACGGTCAGGTTTATGTTCTATCTGGCTTAAACTTAGCTAACACGTGTATGTTTAGCTGCCCCTACTCTTCTCTACTCACTTTAAAATTCATTTTCTTTTGTTGCCTGTCTTTATCGTGTATGAGATGGCCTCTTCTGGTAAGACCCTGTTTACTCCTTGCATTAAAACATACTCCACATGGTTTCTGGGGCAACATTACAGTAGATATTGGAAATATGAACTTGTTTTTTTATGATGTGAAAACACAAAAGACACATTTACAGGCATATATGTATACATGTATGTAAATCTCTCGAAGTAAAGAGTTGAACTGCACACTCACTCAAATATTTTTATTATTTCCAACATCATTTCTTAAAATAGCTTACTGGTCTGGAGGGTATGTGCACTTAATGTGGGTTTTATCATACTCTGTCTTTACCAAATTCTTCTTAACGTACATTTCATAAAGGTGTGTGTTTGCTTTAGCTATAAGAAAATGAAAATCTCTCTCTAAACTTATAAACACCCATCTTTTTTTTACGACTTACAAAATTAACAACTTACGGAGACATAAATGGACATGGTTTTAATGTCATTTTCAATTTTCTCTGCACAGTCCATCATTGGTGGCCAAAAGAAATCAAAGTGGCTTGAAGTTGACACTTTTTCCACTATTGTTCCACCAACAAGTGCGTGTGCCGTTGTACTTTGAAGATCAGGAGCAAATTGATGCAATCCACAACACACACACACACACACACACACACACACACACACACACACACACACAACACACACACACACACACACACACACACACACACACACCACACACACATATCACCATGGATAAATTGTGTTTGTCTTCATAAAATGCTGTGTAGGACACTGTTTTGTAGCTGTATGATGACCAATAAAGAATAGTACTACAGCTAATCAAGGATCCATATGATTACACTGTATACTGTATGTCTAATGGGCTAAATTTGGTTAGTATCTAATGCAACTATAAATTCACAACAACATATTTCACTCAGTCTTCCATATAAAATCCTACGGTGAAAAGGCCTATAACTGCAGTAGGTCATATGCGTGTCATAACAGTTGATCCAACTGTGTATTTTTAATTTTTCGATTCACAAAAACACAGTCTTCTGTAGGCTGAGTGAAGAGAGTGAAGCCCATGTGAATAGCTACAGATATTTTAATCCGTGCAGATCTACACTGTAACGTTTATTTAAATGAACAAAAAACGAAAAAATTGTCTATGGTCTTGTTATCAATGTGTAAGAGTCGATTTAATTATGTTATTTCACAATATATCCCCCTACTGGACGCATCAGGAACAACAGGGGCGCAAAACTGTCGGGGCGTAAAACTGCCAGGGGCGTATATCTGCCGGCTCCAGGTCTGCAGCCTCCCCTTACTCACAAGAAAGAGAAAAGGCAGCCACTGAAGTTGAGACCTCTTCCAAACCAAGAGTATGCATAATTAGATGTAATAGTTTAAGAAAGTCCCTGACAGACAAAAAATATTAACTTTTTTTAACAAATAAAATAAAAATAATTACAACCCTAAGACAAAACACTGTTGAATACGTATACAATTACTACTGTTTAATTGGGAGAAAGTTAAATGTTTTTCTTTCCTTTTGTTATAGCATCTTTGAATAAGAATCGATTAAGTGTTTTACGACTTTTATGCACTGAAAGTTCATTGACTTTGTTCATGTTTCAAGTTGCCACAGTCATTGAATACTTTTAACGTGCGGTTTAAGACACTCAATTTAGGATATTTTAAAACAGATGGATTTTTACAGAGAGACTGAGACTAGCTTGTATATGATTCTGCAAGTTATCTGTTTGTTAATTATAGCTAAATAATATTCATAATGCCAAATACATATTTTAATGATGTTTTATTGGCTCTGAACCCTTTTCTGATGCCCCCGTGAGTAGACCATATAGACTCTGATCTTAACCAATGTTTCCCAAGGTCTTGGCCTTTTCCCACTCAACTTTCCACATAAACTTGCAAACTTTGATTTACAACAGCTTAATTAGCTGGTCCAGGTGTGTTTGATTGGTGTGGGAGCTAAAATCAGCTGGACAGTAGTTGGAGACCCCTGGTCTATAATAAACCAGTTATGGGTCATTGATAAAGGGTTTGATAACTGCAAATTTTTGGGGGCATATCCTAAAGAAAGAAAATAGTTTACAGTATTGAGAAGAGGTTTTGAGATATCAGCTAACACCTGATTTTATGTTGTCTGTTGCTTTCTGCCTTTAAACTGGGGTTAACATGTATCTGCATTTGTCTTTTTTCACTTTAGACCTGATGTCACTGAAAGAGGAGAGTCAAGAATTGCATGAAGTGGAAGAAAAAAAACAGTATGAGGAACATCATGATTTCATAATTGTAGATAAGTCTCAGTGCTCACAGAATGAAAAGACTCCCTCTCAAAAAAGAGCGCGAAAGACAGGAACTAAAAGGGATTTCTCCTGCTTTCACTGTGGGAAAAGTTTCACTCAAAAAGGAAACCTTAATGTCCACATGAGAATTCACACCAGAGAGAAGCCTTTCACATGCCTTCAGTGCGGAAAGAGTTTCACACTTAAAGGAAACCTTAAAACCCACATGAGAAGCCACAGTGGAGAGAGCCCTTACACCTGCAAACTGTGTGGTAACAACTTTTCACGAAAAGAAAGTCTTAAGACTCACATGAGAAGTCACACTGGAGAGAAGCCATACACATGCCTTCAGTGTGGAAAGAGTTTTACACGTAAAGGAACCCTTAATACCCACATGAGAAGCCACACTGGAGAGAGCCCTTTCATCTGTAAACTGTGTGGAAGGAGCTTCACACGAAAAGAAAGTCTTAAGTCTCACATGAGAAGTCACACCAAAGAGAAGCCTTACACATGTGATCAGTGTGGAAAGAGTTTTACACGTAAAGGAACGCTTAATTCTCACATAAGAAGTCACACCGGAGAGAGTCTTAACCCCTGCAAATTGAATGGCAAGAGCTTCTCACATAAAGAAAGTCTTAAGACTCCTGTCAGAATTTACACTGGAGAGAATCAGTTCATATGTGGCCAGTGTGGAAAGAGTTTCAGATCTAAAGAAAAACTTGATCAGCACATGAAGATTCACACAAGAGATTACCGTTTTCCATGTCATCAGTGTGGAAGGAGTTTCACAAACAGGAATCACCTTAAGAATCATGTAATAACTCACACTGGAAAGAAGCCTTTCATGTGCCATCACTGTGGAAAGAGTTTCACTCTTAAGGGAAACTTCAAGGTACACATGAGAATTCATACTGGAGAGAAGCCTTTCACATGTGATCAGTGTGGAAAAAAATTCAGACATAAAGTTACCTTTAATTACCACATGAGGATTCATTCAAGAGAGAACTCTTTTCTCTGTCATCAGTGCGGAAATAGTTTCACAAACAGTACAGAACTTGAGAATCATGTAATAACTCACATTAGAGAGAAGACGTTCATGTGCCATCACTGTGGAAAGACTTGCATAAACAAAGCAAACCTTGATATTCACATAAGGGTTCACACTGGAGAGAAGCCTTTCATCTGCCTTCAATGTGGAAAGAGTTTCACACGTAAAGGAAACCTTGAAGTTCACACGAGAGTTCACACTGGAGAGAAGCCTTTCACGTGTCTTCAGTGCAAGAAGAGTTTCACATATCAAAGAGACCTGAATCGTCATTTGCAAACTCATTCTGGAAAGAAATTGCAGTGTTCTGAGTGTGGTAAAAGATTTCGTAAAAGGAGCAATTTCAAAAATCATCTGCACATTCACTCTGGAGGAAGGAGATTTAATTGTGATCAGTGCAATAAAAAATTTATTTTGCCATCACACTTACAGATACACCTGAAAAGTCATGCATATGTGAGACCCTATTTGTGTTCCTTGTGTGGAAGGAGATTTAAATGGCTTGGAAGTTTAAAATGGCACCAAAAAATATGTATAGTACGAAATTAATTTAAATTTTAATGCGCCCTCGCTTATTTGATTCGGTTAAATACCTCGGAAACAAATATCAGAAATAAAGAAACAAACTGAATGAAACAATATAATGAACATTGCACTGCATTATCTGATTCAACTTTTCAACAAAAAAATCATTATTGTATCCACCTTTTTCCTGGTTAGCGAATTTACCCATGATTCATAGCAGGTTTGAACCGGAATCCGGTTGTCCTTTTCCGGTTCTAAGCTTTATGAAGATTGCGCCGCTTGCTCAGAACGCCGCAGTGATGTGCTGATTAGAAAATATGTGAAATAAATAAGTAGGGCTGCCCCTGCCCGTGCACGACTGAAGTTGGGTTGGAAGTTATGTATACTATATGGGAGAGAATACTAAACCATAATGAGCGTTTTCGTAATATTGCCTATTCTGCATCACAACGCACGCATAAGCTTGCCACAATAAAAAAAAAACGGCAAAAGTAATGATTATGCATTAAACATTTGAATTGTTTATTAATAACTAGTGTTTTCTGTAAGTATCGACTGCAAAGATAAATTTGATGATGCTGACTCGCCATCTTCGCAGTAGTGAACGCGCCTAGAGAGAAATGCACACTTCATACGAATTAACCTACATAAACAGAGAGCAGCCCATTTCTGCTCGTTTTTAATTATTTTGTTTAAAAGTACACATTTCAAGCTTTCTATAGATATACTTCTCATGTATGTGAGGCAAGTAGCCTAACTTATACGCTGAGTTTCGTTTATTAATAAGACGCGCTATATTTGTCATATGTCATATTTATTATTCTAGGCAATTTGTGGATAAAACATTAATACAAATGAAGATACAATTTTTACTAAACGAATTTCACTTTACAGAAAGGCTTTCTACAAAACAAAACTTAATAAGTGGTCAAAATCATGTCTGAGCCATTCCAAATGTTTTCCAATATATTGGGCATTATGATCATATCTGACTCATCGCATGCGGTTCCCTTTTCATATAATCAACATAGATTAAATAAATAAACAAATAAATAAAAAACATATTGTGAAACTTAAATATAAAAAGTATGTTTAGTTTTTTTTTAAAAAATATATTTATTATATTTATTTAAAAATATGTAGGCTATGTGTGCGTGATGTGATGCAGGGGTGCTATTTTCGAATAATAATTGAATAATACCCAGCGATCTTCGAATATTATTTTTGCTTGAAATGCCCATCCATACTGGTAACGTATTACACCTTTTCGTTGGATGCTTCAGTTTTAGCGCAGCTAACCAAAAACGTCTACTCTCTGGCACTGAATGTAGCTGATCCGAACCGGACATAGGCATTCTCTCCTTTTAATCTTATGCTCAAAGCACCCAGTTTCTAAAGTTTTTTTTTTTATCTTCTTTGAATTGTAAAATCAACCAACAGCAGCACATATAGAGCCTGAACTCATTCTCTCACTGCTAATACAGTGCAAACCGGAAGTAGGCAACCGGAGTCGTCGTCATGGCGGCGCGCATTGTTTAGAGCAGAATAAGGTGGATAGTGTGGCGAGGGGGGTGTGGTTTTGCGAAGTCTGTAGCGGGAGAGAAAGGACGCGCTGTGAGTAAGTAGGTCAAGTGCAGATGATGAACACCTGTGTCTGATTGCAGTAATTGGTGTGGAGAGACCGCATAAGCCGGCGGGAATGAGAGAGCGGGTGAGAGAGAAGGACTCGGTACGCAACACGTGAACTGAATGCTGTTACAGCGGGAAGAGTGTTCGTTTAAAGGGAGCTGAGTGCTGGTTCAGCGGGAAGAGTGTTCTATGAACGTTGCTGTAGCCGAGGCTACGGTGAATGCGCATGTGGCGTGACTTTTGTTTTCTTTTATTTATTCTGAGTTAATAAAAAGTATGAGTCTCAGTCACGCCGACCCTGTCTTCTTCCTTCCACCCACATTGAACCTTACCACACATGGGCAATTCCATGCAAAGGTCATCTTTACCATGAAAAAATAAAGTTTTAACCAAAAGAACAAAACCCATTTTAAGTTGTCGATTTAGGTCTGTAATATACTGTATTAATGTGCTTTAACAAAAAATAAGAAAATTGCCTTGTTTATCCACCAGATATGAGGTGAGCAACAATGCTTAAATTATATTTTCAACCAGCCATATTTCATGCTTTCAAAAAAAGGTATCAAAGACCCCCCATTTTAAACTTTATTTTAACAGTAAGCATTTTGCAGAAAGATGGAGGCATGCCTGAGAAATAAATAAACTAATTTGGTCATAACAGCACTGCCTGTTGAATTTATAAGGGCTATAATAAAGAGGTCTTGACGCTTCAGTGCACTGTCACGTCCAAAACGTTTTAAAGGTTAAGTTTATTTAATAATCTTCAGAATCATTTCAGACAGTCTTCTTAATGTGAAAACACAGCCATTATGCGTCAACAAAAGTGCCATGATGGTTTGATTGTTGATTTTCCAAACAGATTCAATGTATTTCAGACGCGTCACATCCGTAACAGGGTTTTTGTCACATCCATAACGTTGGTTCTCTTACGAGAGGTTCTCTCGTATTGCGTAAGCTAGCTTACGCTACGGGAAAGATTCCATCTTTCTGAGAAATTGAAGCCAAAAAATTATCCTATAATTTTGTATCCATTGTCAACGCAGTTCAGCTGCAGCAGACCATGAGAGGGCTAGCTAGCCGCTCATTGGTTCGCTCACGGAGAACTGCTTAAGCCTATGAGGGAGCGCGAGTGAACCCGCGACCAATGAGAGTCTGACTCGTTCCTCATTACGTCACCGCCCGCCGAAACGGGTGTGGACGAGACTATAAATATCCCGAAATAGGCTGAATAATCTGATTTTTTCATCCTTCAGCGACGCACCTGCATCTGCTGATCCTGAGAGAGAAGCCGCCGTCGTCGAAAAGGCACCTTCTAGCGAGCGTTTAGGAGACTGAGGAAGCCGGCCGTCTTTGCCACCTTCAGCCGTCCTGTGAGCTAGCGCCATCCGACGGAGTGTATCCTTTACTCAGAGTTATTCCTTTATTGTATCTAAAAGAGCGAGCGTCTTTTTAAAGATGTCTCGGAATTCCTGCGGCTCCTGCCGCGCTCCCCTCGAGGCTGGAGACCGCCACGTCATCTGCGCCCTCTGCCTCGGACCGGAGCACACCGAAGTCGCCCTCGCCGATGGCGGCTGCGACTTCTGCGATTCAATGCCTATGTTGACCCTGCGGGCTCGACTGTTGGCCGCTAAAAATGCTCCCAAGCCACCTCTGTCTGCGCCGCGGAAGAAGAAACGCCGCGCTCAGAGGCCGCCGGAGCCCCAGCAAGAAGCGTTCATTCCGCCGGAGCCTGTAGCCTCCCGCTCTCCTTCTCCGCCGCTTCCGGACGAACAGTTGCCGCCGAGTGGCCACTCTGTTGCCTCCGATGACGCCGCGGACATCAAGGACACATGTTCGCTTCTCGCTTCCGACAGTGAGGATTGGTCCGGTTCTCGGGTCTCCTCGAACCGTGAATCTTCCAGGACTCGCGTGGCATTGAAGAAGAGCTAATGCGCCTCCTCACACAGGCCGTCGAGCGCCTCGGTCTCGAGTGGTCTCCTCCCCCCGAGCAGACCATCAACCGCATGGACGGCAGCTATTTCCGCCAGCGCTCGACTCCCGCTGCCAAACGGGCTGCGCCCTTCCTGCCCGAGCTGCACGCTGAGCTCTCAAAGTCCTGGAATGCCCCGCTCTCTGCCAGATCTAGCTCTGATTCTTCCACCCCGCTCCGCGTTGTGGACGGAGCCGCAGAAAAGGGCTACCTCACCGTCCGTCCTGTTGAACACTTGGTCGCCGCACACTTATGCCCGCCCTCTGCTAGATGGCGCTCATCACCTGTGCTTCCCTCGAAAGCCTGCAGAGCGACTTCAAGTTTTCACGGCCGCGCATATTCAGCCGCCGGCCAGGCAGCGTCTGCACTCCACTCGATGTCCATGTTGCAAATTCTGCAAGGCGATTTGCTGCGTGAGTGGGATGAGAGCGGAAAGAACCCCCCTTCTGTCGCGGATTTGAGGAGCGCCACGGACCTTGCCCTTCGCGCCACAAAGTCTGCTGCTCTAGCCCTGGGGAAATGCATGGCCGCCATCTGTGTGTCTGAGAGACACCTATGGCTCACTCTCGCCGACATTGGAGATTCCGAGCGCGCCGCTTTTCTCAACGCCCCGCTCTCTCCAGCTGGCCTCTTCGGATCTGCCATCACGGGTATCGTCGACCGCTTCTCCGAAGTACAGAAAGCCTCGCAGGCCATGAACCTCTTTCTGCCTCGTCGCGCTAGCTCCTCTGCAGGCCGCCCACGTGATCAGCCTCCTGCACGAGCCCCACCCCAGCGCACAGCTCAGCACAACCAGAGTGTTCAGCGACGCCAGGGCGGCCGCCCGCGTTCCCGCTCTGACAGCCGTCACAGGCCGCCGCCTCCTCGGGGGCCTCGGCCTGGAATCGCGCTGAAACCTGAGCAACCAAAGTCTGCCTAGCACAGCTGAGAAGAAAAAGACGGCGCTCTCCCGCTGCGGCCGGACCGCCGTCAAAGATTTGCCCTCTGTTAGTCCCCGCCCAGGCGGCTACTACAGCAGTGTTTTCTGCCATAACCAAGCCGGTCTCCCTTCCCGCTTGCATGAGCACAAACGCCGTTTTCACGGCGACCCAGAGAAATCTCAAAAAGAGCATAAAAGCCTCTTGTGTACGAAATGTGCCCACAACACTGTGTTCACTCATACACAAAAGCACTTCAGTTCCCCTGTCTCACACAGAGTCCACTCTCATAAAGCGGGCCAAGCCCGCTCGAGTCTCAGAGTACATAAGCCCGCCCACAAGCCCGTGTGCGCGTCCCACCTCTGTTCACTCTGTTACAGGGCCCTTACACTCCTCTCCAGGTGTAAGTCCCGCTGTTATAAGCACTATCAGCGCGCTCACGCAGCCCACGAAGTGCGGCAATGGGGACCATGTAGCCATTCACCCCCTAGCGTCACGCTTCAAAACGTGGGAAGCTATTCCGGGAATCTCCCAGTGGGTGTTAAACACAATAAAGCTAGGCTATCGCTTACAGTTTCGTCGCCGCCCTCCTCGCTTCCGAGCGCGGCTAGAAACTACTGTGAACCCAGAAGCAGTCCCACTGCTCCGTTCAGAGATAGCAAGTCTGTTGTGCAAGAGGGCTATAGAGAGGGTGCCTCTGGCTATGAGCGAATCGGGGTTTTACGGCCGTTATTTTCTTGTCCCCAAGAAAGACGGCGGTCTCAGACCAATATTAGACCTCAGATCTCTGAACAAAGCTCTCATAAAGAGACCGTTCAAAATGCTCACTATTAGAAAACTCCTCGCGCATGTGCGCCAGGGGGACTGGTTCATATCACTAGATCTGAAAGATGCATACTTCCAGATCCAGATAAATCCCCTTCACAGGCCATTCTTACGTTTCGCCTTCGAAGGCCAGGTTTATCAATACACCGTCCTACCGTTCGGCCTATCCCTGGCACCCCGTACGTTCACGAAGTGCATGGATACGGCGCTCGCCCCCCTGCGGAGTCAGGGGCTGCGAATACTGAACTACTTGGACGACTGGCTGATTTTGGCACAATCTCAGAGAGAGTTACTGTCTCATCGTACAGTTCTCCTCGACCATCGAAAGCTTTGGGCCTCTCTGTCAACTGGACAAAGAGCGTACTACAACCCAGTCAGACTATCTCCTTCTTGGGTATAGAGCTGGACTCGGTCACGATGACGGCGCGTCTGTCGACGCAGCGCGCGCACCGTGTGCAGCGTCTCGCCGCATCTTTTCAGATGAACAGACTCACGCCTTTGAAAACTTTTCAGAGAGCGTTGGGTTGTATGGCCTCAGCCTCCGCGGTACTCCAGCTGGGGTTACTGCGCATGCGCCCGCTTCAGCTCTGGTTGAAGAGCCGTGTGTCTCACCGAGCGTGGACCACGGGCCACCAGCCGTTCGTAAGTTCTCTCTTAAATTGGAACGTAAAGTCCACACTAGAGGCTTAGTAACTGCTAGCTAGTTTGTAACTAACTCTGTACTTTATTCTGTTGCACCATTTGTTCGTAAGGCAGAACGTAGCTAGTAGGTCGTAAGCTCTCCGTAAAGTAATGTGTAGTCGCATCATATGACGTTTAGTCTCGATGATCCAATAGAAGCCTTCGAAAACGTGAGCGGAAGTTGTTTTTAAATGGTATAAATTTCAGTTTAACCTTCATTCTATCTTATTTTGCCTCACTTTAACTAGCAGTAAAAATACGTTTTCATTAAATACGACACTTAATCGTGAATAACACAAGTATTTTATATGTAACCTACATTCAGAAACTGTATTTGAAACGAACTAATACGGATAAATAAGTAATGATACAAAAAAAACAAGAAATAACATTTATTGATTATGACTGATTTTATGTGACATGCACAACACGGACCGATGGACAGATGCACACAGCGGCGCGCTGTAGGATGGGTTCGTGTTGATGAGCTGCTAACAAAGTAATCTATTCACATAATGTTCTCTCTTTTAAGAGTTTAAATGTCAGCATTGTCATATATGTCTAAAGAATTGAAGTCTGTCAGGTAAAAGAAGAGCTTATGATGCAGGCCCGCCACGGGGTCCATGGGGGGGGGGGGGGGGAAGCATGGGCCTGGCCCACCCAATCAGAAGCTTGGCCCACCCTGGCCCCACACCCCATAACAGCCAATCACAAAATTGGTGCGATATTCAATCGCTGCTCTCACGCCACACACCATGTTCTCATGCAGTGAAACACATCGCGGAGCAGAGATTACGATTCAGCCGCAGCACAAAAAAACAACTAGTCTAAAAACTGCTAGTGATATAACGTTAGTCTATATCAATATCAGCACTATAGCAATATAATTAGTTAGCTCATGGCAGAGTTTATCAGCCGAACTCCAGAGTGCAAAATCAAATCTACCTTTGGAGTACCAAAATCATCATAAGGTAGAGACACGGTGTCTTACATCTCTCTGCGTCTTTTTCCTGCCGCCGTGCAGGCCCAGATGGTAGCCTATATCTGATTGTGATTAGAATGCCTTTTATAAAGAAACGACACTTTTACTATCATGTCCATTAATTTTGATTAATATGCGTGAGGGAGAGAGAGAAAGAGCAAGACAGCGCTTGTGTTGTGTGAAGACGTGAGAGTGTGCGGCTGCGCGCGCGCGGCCGGGGGGCGCTTTCTCTCTCTCTCTCTCTCTCTCTATCTCTCTATCTACTCGTTTGCGCCCTGTCAAACGCATCATTCATTCTACTCTACAACACTCACCGATCAAAAAAGCCTTTGGCGGGACAAAAATTTGCTTTGGCGGCCGCCAAAAAGCGGACGATCCGACGGGTTTTAGAAGATTAAATACAACCCGAAACTAAAAAACAGATCCGGCCTCTATTTGAAACCGGCCTTTATTTACCCAAACCTGTCGCCACACCCGGCGTGTAAAAAGAGACAGGCGTCTATTTGGGACTCGGCTTCGGCTATTATTTTAAGTTTTACGGTATAAAGATCGTTGCCGTGCTTGCATCATTCCCTTGTTCCTATGGCCACTTGGCCTGCGTGAATGCAAATGAAAAAAAAAAAGGTTTTGAGGGAGAGTAGTAATAATTCGTTACACTTATATAGCGCTTTTCTAGGTAGGCTATTAGTAATTTATAGATCTGTTTAGAAGTGGACTTTTCCTATAACCAAGTTCCTGTAATTGCTTGGTCGATATATATTATAAATAGCCCTATAAGCTACATAAGAATGTAAAAATAAAAATGTAAAAAACAACAATGACCAAAAATCTGTAATGTTATAGCCTATAGGCTAACCTTTACAAGTTGATTGTACTGAAATGTGTGTTGGCAGTGCCTGTACACAACGATCATATAATGATAAAAATCCATCCAGTGATTTTGTTTTAATCTCCTTTTATGTTTTCCCCTGCCTCAAATTGAGCCGTTCGAGCCTGTGACGTCACAGGCTCGGACGCCCCTCCCACGATTGTTGATTGACAGGAGCGTTTCAACACAGACCCGCCCTCGTTCGTGAGCGAGCTGTCAATCATGCGCGCGCGAACCGGTGTTGTGCCGAAAAGTACGCTGGAGCAGCACAGTCTATGAGCAGAATGGAGTCTATACTAAGGGAAGTGGTGTTCTGGTGCAATAAGGAACACAGCAGTCATTAATGAGTTTGTTTTAGAAGGGAATATTACCATACCGAAGATCAATGTAAATGCTTTCATGTTTGCATGAATCATTTCACACACCAGACTGCTTTATAAACGAGGAGTAGGCTATAAAGCTGGTTTTGCTAAGAAGCTGCTCCTGAAAAAAGGAATCGATACCAACCACGGCAGCATTAACAATAGGGCTAGGCGGGGCTACAGCCCCGGGGCCCGAACAAGGAGGGGGCCCTTGATTGGCTGTGGAGCAGATACTACTAGCCTTCTGATTGCCAAAGTCTTACCACGCAACGCCCCCCACAAATTAGCCCTGTTATTTAGTAGCGCTTTGCCGAATATTCCATGCATTATCATGGAATCATTATCATTAATATTATAGTGACCGTTCGCAAAGACCCGCCTTTTTTAGTTACTGTGTGACAAGCCAGTCGGCTCTCACTAGTCACGCACATCATGTTCTCACTCACACACTGAAAAATACATCGCGGGGCAAAGACTAGCCTAACGTTACACAAGTGACTACGAGAGAGAGTTCAGAGCAGCTTACTGTTGATATGAAACAAAGTCTCAACTTTCAAATATTGTAATTTAAGTAATTTAAACAATACCGTTTTCAAGTTCAGGTCCACCGGCGTTAATCTACTGACAGCTTTGTTGTCGGACAAAATTGCGTATTCGGCGTTATGATTGGCCAGGTCGCCTGTCAATCAAACCCCCGTCTCTCTCTCTCTCTCTCTCTCTCTGCCGTTTGCGCGCCCTACGTGGTTTGAAGCACAGTCTCTAGCTGCGTCCCAATGTGCATACTATCCATCCTCCTAAATAATATGTGACAATAGTAATGGACTTGCGCACTTTTGACTTGAGCTCCGCGGCTGAAGCTCCGCGAACGGTGACGGACTTTGGACTTGAGCTCCGCGAACGGCGAGGCGACGGACTTTACGGCGATGGACTTTGGACTTGAGCTCCGCGAACGGCAACGGACTTTGGACTTGAGCTCCGCGAACGGCAACGGACTTTGGACTTGAGCTCCGCGAACAGCGACGGACTTTGGACTTGAGCTCCGCGAACGGCAACGGACTTTGGACTTGAGCTAGCCTCGGGCCCTGGGTACTCGGTACCCTTTATCCCCCGGTACCACGCCCCTGCATGGCATCCTTTGGCGTCAATATGAGACGCAGAACCCAAGGCGTCATACAGGTGACGCTCGTCTAAATCCAAAGCACATGGCATCCTTTAGCGCACATGTGTCAATTACAAGGCCCGCAGGCCAAACACGGCCCGCCACGACTTTTAATCAGGCCCGCCAACAAATTCTGGTGATCAATTTAATGTGGCCCGTGCGCTGTTTAAATATACGTCTGTGACTATTACAACATTGAGACGCAGGTGGTGCTGTCGCGTTTCACTCAACTCGCTAATTTTATCAGAGAATACGCCAAGTAAGGAATAATTGATGACGTTGGATTATTAGCAGATTAATGCTGTTATTATAAGAGAGAGAGAGAGAGAGAGAGAGGTGTTACGATAAGTGTCTTTCAACTGTGTTCGGCAGCAGCGGTTCTCTAGTTTATCCGTTCCTCCAGAGTCCAGGATAAATGTCTTGTAGCTTTTATAGTTATATAAAATAGTATACATATAGAACTATATACAACTATGTACAATAGTTGTAAACTATTTTACTGATAAAATCGTCAGAGCAGCACTGACAAACACGTGTGCGAGTGTGTGTCCTTATGTGTGTGCGTTTGGCTGGGAGAGAGAGCGTGTACTTATCTACTGTACTATGCATAATAAATTGTAATTTGTGGCAAAAACATTTAAATAATATGGTTTTTTTTATCCTATTTACTATATTTATTTGCTTTGTCACGTATTGCTGTGAGTTTTGGTTATTTTGCTGTTTTTGGCTGTAAAATAACTGTCCATGCGTTTCATTCACACGTTCGTCAACCAATCAGATTCAAGCATTTAACAGCCCCGTAGTAGTAGTAACCATGGTAACGTTAGTAACTGTAAACAACGTAAATGCTATCTGACTTTAAAGAGGCTAGCACAATGGCTAAAAAAAGAAAAGTTGACTGCGAATATAGACAATTCCAACCAAGATGGGAGACCGAATATTTATTCAGTGAATACAAAGAAAAGCCAATGTGTCTCATATGTCAAGAGTCACTCGCGGTTTTCAAAGAATATAATTTAAGAAGGCATTTCGAAACGAAACATGTTCAATATGGAAACATGGACATGGAACTGCGACTGCTTAAAGTCAAAGAACTAAACACAAACTTCAGCTACAGCAAAACATGTTTACTCACATGAACAGTCAAGGTGAGGGAGCTGTAAAGGCAAGCTTCATAATTGCAGAGGAGATAGCAAGAGCATGCAGGCCATTCACAGAGGGAGAATTTATTAAAAACTGTATTGAAAAGGTATGTGGTGTTGTGTGCCCTGACAAAAAGCAAGCCTTTGCCAACATCAGCCTTTCCCGAAACACGATGGCTAGTCGCGTGGATGAGCTGGGCTCCGACTTAAAGATCCAGCTAAAAGCAAAAGCTAAGGACTTTGTTGCATATTCGTTGGCTATAGATGAGAGTGCAGACAGAACGGACACTGCCCAGCTCTCTATATTCATTCGAGGGGTAGATGATAGGTTTTCCGTTACTGATGAACTTTTGGATTTAAGAGCAATTCACGGGACAACATCTGGACAGGACCTCTTTTCACAAGTGGAGCAGTGCGTTAACGAAACGCAATTGCAGTGGAATAAACTTGTTGCGCTGACAACTGATGGTGCGCCTGCGATGTGCGGGGAGGTCCGTGGTTTGGTCGGTTTGGTACGAGAAAAGGTGAGGCACACGGGAGAAAACCTCACAGCCTATCACTGCATCATTCACCAGCAGGCCCTCTGTGGAAAGGTGTTGGGCATGGGACATGTAATGACAGTCGTAAACAAAACAGTAAATTTTATTCGTTCACGGGGATTGAATCACAGGCAATTCTGAGCTCTTTTAGAAGCGGAAAGCTCTGTGCACGAGGATGTGCCATACTACACAGAGGTCCGCTGGCTTAGTCGGGGTAAAGTGTTGCGAAGATTTTATGATACCCGCATTGAGATCGCTAGTTTCATGGAAAGCAAACAAAAGGTCATTCCTGAGCTTGAGGATGAAAAATGGCTGAGTGACTTGTCATTTTTGTGTGACATAACAGAGCACCTCAACACTCTTAATGTAAAACTCCAGGGTAAAAAGCAGCTGATCACTGAAATGCGAGACTCAGTAAAGGCGTTTCAAATGAAACTGCGTCTGTGGGAGGGTCAGATGCGCCAAGGCAACCTGTCTCACTTTCCTATTTGTCAGTCAGTCAGGGACACAGTAACCATCCCGTTCCCGGCTGAAGTGTATGCCGACAAATTGAACACACTGAAAGTGGAATTCTGCCGGAGATTTACTGATTTTGAAAGACAGAAATTCAACCTTGACCTGTTCGCGAATCCATTTGCAGTTGACGTTGACACTGCGCCTGAGCACTTACAGATGGAACTCATCGTATTGCAATGTAACACTCATCTAAAGAGCCGGTACGAGTCAGTTGGGGCAGCTGAGTTTGCGCCTTTACTCCCTGAATCAATGCCACAGCTTCGCCTTCACGCTGCACGTATTATGTCTATGTTCGGAAGCACATACTCATGCGAGCAGATGTTCTCCATAATGAAGTTGACCAAGACATCTCACAGATCGCGCCTCACAGACCAGCATCTGGTCTCGGTAATGAAAGTGGCCATGGCAAAGGACATTAACCCTAGAATAGACGAGATTGTTTCTAAGAAAAGATGCAGAGTGTCTGGTAAGAGTTAAAAAAAAAAAAAAAAAGAAGAGCCTAATTTGCTTAGGTTTGCACTTCAAGTTCAAATTGTCTTTTTAAAGTAAGAGCTTCTAAAATAAGCCAAATAATACAATTTTCAGATGTAATTTGTTATCAATACATTAATCTATAATAATTATCTACCATTTGTTGAATATTTTGCTTTATCAAACAGTTTTTATGAAATATATATTTTTAAAGTACTATTTGTTTTAAAGTACTCTTTTATGCTACTGTTTTATGCTACTGTTTTAAAGTACTGTTTTATGCTACTGTTTTAAAGTACTGTTTTATGCAGTTATGCTGGTCAGAGACCTTGCTCCTGACACATGTTTAGTGAAATATGTAAAAATGTGTTATTACTCAAAATTAAAAAATAAAACCTTGTTATGTGATGGCTGCTCTGTTAAGTCTTCGTCGTCAGTTAGGAACCTGGGTGTGCTCTTTGATACCAATCTTTCATTTGAAAGTCACGTGTCTAGTATCTGTAAAACAGTATTTTTCCATCTTAAAAATATATCTAAATTACATCATGTGCTCTCACTGACAAATGCGGAACAATTAGTTCATGCATTCATGACATCAAGGCTAGATTATTGTAATGCTCTACTGGGTGGTTGCCCTGCACGCTTATTAAACAAACTACAGCTAGTTCAAAACGCAGCCGCTAGAGTTCTTACCGGAACCAGGAAGTATGACCATATTAGCCCGGTTCTGTCAACACTGCATTGGCTGCCTATTAAACATCGTATAAATTTTAAAATATTGCTGATTACTTACAAAGCACTAAATGGTTTAGCTCCCCAGTACTTGAGCGAGCTCTTAACGCATTATAGTCCTTCACGTCTATTGCGATCTCAAAATTCTGGCCAGTTGATAATACCTAGAATATCAAAATCGACTGCTGGCGGTAGATCCTTTTCCTATTTAGCACCAAAACTTTGGAACAATCTTCCTAACACGGTCCGAGAAGCAGATACAGTCTGTCAGTTTAAATCTAGACTAAAAACACATCTCTTTGGCTTAGCATACACATAACACATTATAGATTTCTATAATTCAATGTTAGGCTGCATAGTTTAGATCAGCCGGAACCGGGAACACTTCCCATAATTCCTGATGTACTTTGTACATCATAAGAAGGATGGCGTCTACGCTAATATTAGTCTCTCTGTTTATCCCGAGGTTTACCGCAGACCGCCGGATCCAGGGCATATCCAGTTCTGATGAAGGACCATCACATGGACACGACGACACGCATTATCAGGGCTGTGAAGGCCCATGGACACCTCACCACACTCATCTCCTCACCGGCCGGATGACCCAACCCAACCAGATGAACTGGATAATATCGTGAAAGTTCTGATCCCATCTGACTCCTGACATTATGCTGCCTAACTCATAATCATACACTGTTCATTCGTTGGCCAAAGGAGGACTGGCCCCCCGACTGAGCCTGGGTTCTCCCAAGGTTTTTTTCTCCATTCTGTCACCTGATGGAGTTTTGGTTCCTTGCCACTTTTGCCTTCGCCTTTTGGCTTGCTTAGTTGGGGACATTTAATTTTCAATTGAACAATACTATTACAACATTGTTTTCCTGTTATCTCTGTAAAGCTTTTCTATGTACGACGTTCTCAATATAATTCATAATCCTACGCTTATAATGAACAACGCGTTATGGTTTGTGTTATTGTGATACAAACTGTGTACGCACAGAACAGAGGGGCGGAGTCAGCAAAGCTCATTATCATTTAAAGGCATATGCACTTAAACGGCGTGCTGAAGACAGAGCTGTTTTTGACCAGGTAAAATAAGTGTTTTCTTACAATACTAATGAGAATTTTTAAATAAAGTATATTACAAACTTTAAATTTAGACCCTAAAGAATGATATTAGCTTGTACAAAAATGGCATTATATGACCCCTTTAAGAAAAACAGCATTTTAGATAAAATTAACACTTTTAGTTTGTAACAGTTTTCTAAAATGAGCTTTTCTTTACTGATGTTGTAAGGTATAGTGATGCAATTTAAAAATACCTGCTCCTTTTTATCAAATCTAAAGTTACTTATTGATACAAGATCTGTTAAGGGGTAAAAAAAAAATCCAAATGCAAAAGGAGAAAAATGTTTAAAAGATGTATTTTAAGATGTATGTTCTAGATTTTAGGATTTTTTTTAGGACCCTAGGAGATCAGCATCCCACCGAAATGTATTCCGGCTCTTTTCCTCACTGCATTGTCACCCAGAACACAACCAGTGGAAGACGTCAATGCCATGAATATCACTTAACCAAACCTCTTTCCAGAGACCTTGGCATTGTGGTACATTACCAGTATATGACTTTCTAATTTACAATAGAGGCAACATAGCGGGTGATATTTAATAAACTAATAATTTGTTTTGATGCACAATAAGTTTCTTCAACTTATTAGTTTAGAGAAACAAGTTTATCTTTCTATAAGATAACGTAACTCTTCCGTAGCAACACTCAACTTAATCACTTGTGTTTTAAGTGGTGTATGCACTTTATTCATTTATCATTCATGGTTTTCATTTAGTAGTAGTAGTAGTACACTGTAAAAAAAATCCCGTTGTTTTTACGGAAAAAAACTGGCAGCTGTGGTTACCAGAACAATACTGTAAAAAACACATCAAACCGTAAACATACTTACGGAATTACATGTAAATTTAACATTTTAAACGTGAATTCAACATTGGGATTCAGTGATATTTACATCACTGCTATGTTAAACTGAACAAGTTTGCTCAGTGAAATTTACATTCGGCTGTTTATTTAACATTACATCAGGGCTTATTTAACTGAAAAATAAAGTTTATTTCATAGCAAAAGCTTGATTCTGACTAAATATGTATGTTCATTCCACACTAAAAAGAAAACATATCCTTTACTCCCATCCTATTTCTCCCTACATATCTGCAGTTTCAAATTACTTCTAAATGCAATGTTAGGCAGTAACAAACCACTCAGTCAATGTACAATTCACAAGAATGCAAATTTATTGTTAAAAAAATTAGTGCAAGAGAGAGAGAGAGAGAGAGAGAATGTGTAAACAAATGTGACCCTGTATGGCCTCTATCGTTAATATTGGACCACAAACAAAGGAGATATGGGGGTTCGCAGCCACTCAACTGAAGAAACACCTAGGGGAAAAGAAAAGAGAGAAAGAAACACACAATCATATTCATTAGTTTCATTAGTCAAGTCAGTCAACAATCAAGGACAACCAACACTAGCACACATACCTTTTTAAACGGCTCGCCATTCATGGTCGGAGAGGTCTTGAATCAAGGTAAGGACTCTTGGATTAACATGCAAACGTGTTGCTTTTTTAAACGGCTCGCCATTCATGGTCGGAGAGGTCCTGAACAAGGTATGGACTCTTGGATTAACATGCAAACGTGTTGCGTTTGTTCATTCCACTTTCGTCCCCCTCTCTGGATTAATAGAAAAGAAACATCTAGGGAAATAGAAGAGAGAAGAAACACAGACTACTTTATTTATACATGAAACACAACCATCTCCATAAGTCAAATCAGTCCAAAGTAAAAGACAAACAAGTTAGAATATGGGTTACAGTTTTCCTTTAATTAAAGTGTAACTGGCATTATTCAGCCCATAGGCCTGTTGTTCGGGTTTACCACGAGCCATGATACAGTTGGTACTCAACCAGAATAATACCAATCCCGCGGTGGTAAAATTGCGGGAGTGTATTTGCTGCCTTTGACTGCTAAGAGGCGCTACAATAGTAGACTTTGAAAAGTGTCAGTTTATTCTCTCTATTGCGTAATCTGCCGCCGCGGCTCATTGAGAGTTTAACATTGTAGTTAAACGAATTAATAATCACAATACTGAAATTATTGAAATTAAATGAAATACATTTAATAAATAATGAAAACATTTCAACAAAACAAGAAGAAAAACAAAAAAAAATATTAGGCTTTGCAAGAGCATAAGACATAATCTTAACAGCGTTCCTACGATAGCTCAGCGGTCAACGCAACAACATGAGCCTCACGAAGCTTCAAGCGATCCGAGATCGAATCTCAATTTCAGTTAAGCCATAAGCTATTATTATTGCACCATATTTGTCAGGGGTTCAAATCCCGCCACCACTGATATGCCCTTAAAAGGCACTTAACCTTAAGTTGCTCTAGGGGAGATTGGCCCTGAAGGTATTTGTATGTGCAAGTCGCTTTGGATAAAAGCCTCAGCCAAATGACCAAATAAATAAATAGAATAAAAAAAATTGCAAAACAAAAATCAAAAACCTTACCTCTGTAGAAATTCCAGGGTCGATGCAAGCGTAGATGGATAATGGATGTTAAAGCAATAGTAGCTGGCAAACATCATGCACAAGGACGTGATGAAGGAAGAGATGTTCTCGTTCACGATGACTTGATCTACACTCAGCATCATCCTTCTGGAGGAATAGTAGGACTGTCCTACAAAAAAAAACAGAATCCAACAACAATGTTAAAATTTAACATGTCTGTCACTAGTGAGTGAGTGAGTGAGTGAGTGTTTGAGATGAATGGCTGAGACAGACAGCTGCTCCATGGACATGATGAATTCTGGGATAGAAATGAAGAAATCTGAGACAGATTTACATTATTTCTATCCCAGAATTCATCATGTTCATACACCGTCTATGTCTCTGCCGTTCATCTTAAATGCAGGTGAGTGAGTGAGGTTAACTTACCACACACAACAATCGTGGGAGTCAAGGGAACTCGGTCTATGTCCACTTCCCCACCCAGACAAGTGTCCTCCACATAATGGAACATCACATCTTCTTTCTCATCAAAATAAGCCAGCAGAAGTAGCACCATCTCTGTGAGATCTTCAGAGCAATCTGTGTGTTCTCCCCTCAGCAGTTGTAGCTTTGTCGCAGCTTGATAGAATCTTTTGGTTTTGTTCACAGCAACAGTTTTCATGAAGTGCAACAGCCTTTCCCCCTTCTTTTCCACATTCTTCAGGAAGGTCTCCTTCAGATCTACTCCTGTGAGCTCGTTGAAGTGTACCGTCATGCCAGTCTCATTAAACCAATATGGCCAGTTTTCAAGGAGGTACTTTACATCTTTCCCTTTGTTGACCTCTTGGCGTTGGGTATAGAACGTCGACTTCATCAGCAATTTCAAAGAAACTGGACTTTGATCACTTTGTCTAAACAGACTTTTAAGCTTCTCTTTTTTCTGCTGCTGGCTTTCGGCTGTTTCTCCAAGGGGCAAAAAATTCACATGCCAATGGATGCACCCATAAGTGTCTTAAATTTTTGCCCGTTTTTCAGGGGGTATTTCGTCAGTGTCAGAATCGTGACAATTCTTTCTTTTTGTTATTTTTGGTGTCGAAGGCCATTTCACATTTTCAACTCTGTTTTGAATTTGTTTCACTAGGGAATGGTACCCAGTGCCTATTATGTCACCCTCTATGACATCTTGAAGTGATTTTGGATATTTTGCCACCATTGTTTTGGCCACATCAGTAGCGTTCATTTTACTTATGGACAGTGTTACTTTCATCATTTCACGGATCACAATTCTAACCATCTCCTTCCTCAAACTTAGACCTGGACGTCTACCTCCCTCTAAAGCCTGCGTCAAAGCCTCTGGGAACTCTCCCCATGGAATCTGGAATGAGCCTGGAAAGCATAAAGAACCACTTTCCTGGCCATGGCCTTTAAAAATACACATACACAAAACAAAGACATAATATGGATGTTTTTATCTTTTGACTGAACTTATATAGCCATGTTGATAACTGGTCACATCATGAACAGCAATGCTGAACTTACATTTTAGACTCCATGCAGCAACCAGGTTCCGGGCTTGTATGGGCCTCAAGGCTGACAACAAATCCTCTTCCTTAATAAACTGCAAGTCATCATGGGTCTCTATCCCCAGGGATTGAAGAGTTTCTACCTAGATGTCCTTCGATACTTCTGGAAGGTAAGACCTCCGTGATGGCAGAATGTAGAAATGGTTCGGTCATCTCTACAAATTGCATTTAAGACATTAAAGGAAATACTACAAAAGTAGCTGATAGATTTACTCAGGATCACTGTACATATTGTATCTATATTCGACAACTCTAATTCCAATATGAAATAGGTTAAAAACTACAATCAGTGGAGATAAAAAATAGAGAACCACTTAAGGCTAAAATTATCATTCCATTCACCATTTCTGGCCAACTATAACTTTTAATATTTTTAACTATTCAAACATGGCCAAGATCACTTTGACAAAACGCTGTGTTTCAGTGGAATGACTCTGTGTCCATCAATGATGTATGTAAAAATCTACCAAGTCATTAATGTTAACACACTGCATTCCTGTACTTTGTGGTGTCACAGAGTACAGGTGGTATTTGGGAAGATGGTCAGATTTGTGTGTGTCCATAAGAAAATACACAGTGGCATTATCCTTAACTAAAATGATGACAAGCTCCTCAAATTCCATGGACTCATCATTATTCAAGACTAGGAAATTACCCTTCTTGTATGATGTACCTTTGTACTGAATTTCTGTGGAGACAATGGTATCATTTTCTGAAAATCCAAATTCACTAACAGCATGATTTAATGTGTCACTGTAAAGGTTGGGAATAAAAGCACAACCATTTTTAATTTGCAGAAGCACACTGCATCCTGGTCCTGCCGAGACATATGCCTGAAACATCTGATGCCTTTCAGAAAAAGTTAGGCAAATGTTCTTAAAGTTTTTCAAATGTCTGTCACATCTCTTGAAATAGCTGTGTTTACTTTCGAAACGCATCGTCCATAATCTGCTAAGGGGGCCAAATTTCAGAATTAGTGAGGGATAATGTCTCATGTAATGGTGTTTTGTTTTTAGAGTACTCTCAGGAAACAAGCACTGTCTTGAATCCAGATACTCTTGGATTATGATGTCAAGATAAGCTACCTGTGACAACGAAATCTTTTGCGCACAAACCATATCGACAATATCTTGAGCAGGAGAGTCAACTGCCACACGTCATCATCTGCATTTTGCACCTTGTCGCCAATTAGAACAGGTAGCAACCTCAAAAAATTCCAGTTCTGGACAGCTTGACCAGAGAGTTTGAGTGCACCAGATTTGACAGAGCATGGCTTGGTGAAAGCATCAGAACCTTTGTACTTGAATTGTTTGATTCGTCTGTTCAATTGGGTACATGTGAACCATTTCCTTTTTTTGATGAAATACTTCAAGTACAGAGCAAGATCATAGGACAAGACACCCTCAAAAATGTCATGGCCTAAACAAGGTGGGAGACCAGGTTGGCATTTATGAAAGTTTGGCAAATCATTGAAAACTGACCTCAGTTTTATTCCTTTGACTTCTCTGCTCTCCTCAGACAGAGAGGCGACAGCAGCGTTGTAGGTATCAGCGGTTCGTTGCTGTCCGCAAAGATTGGGTTCTTTCTGAAATTCGTCTCTGGTGACCTCACAGTATCTGCAAAAATAACGAGAATGACTAAAGTTTTCAGTAAACCCACCAATGCCGTGTGACCCTAAATTATCCCCTGCAATACAGTACAAAGCCCCTTGGACTGTTTCCCCTCCTGCAGTGACTCCATTTTCTTCAAAATCTTTCAGATCCAATAACATGTCAGCAAAAACTTTAGCACATCCAAATTGTTTTAGGTCATTCTCTCCACACAGCAAGACTAGGGACATATGATCCGTGTTAGACCGCACATGAACAGGCAAATTTGCCACAGAAAGATAAACAGCGAGAACTTTGTGTGTCTTTTTTGCTGAGCCGAGAGGATTGACTACTTCAAATGCGTCTTGGTATAAAATAAGTTGCAGGCCTCCTGGGTTTGCAATGAAGAACTGGTTGGACTTGAAGGCTTGTCCGTCACAATGTCACTAAGAACGCATGCATCTGTTTCATTTGACTGTTGCAACACTGAATTCTTCCAAAATTCTGATTCTAGTAAGCTAATCAATGTTTGCTTCACAGGTATGTAATAAGCAATCCTTTGTCTCATATTTTCATCATATCCTAATCTAACTACTTTGGGCTCTACATATTTAAACATGCGTTTGAATGTCTGAGTTCTTGCATAGGTTGTTCTGAGTGGGCCTTTGTGAGATGAAGAGAACAGATCAGAATCCTTAATACAATCACAGACTTTTCCCATCACATCATCAGTTAGATTTAACTCATCTTTCAAGAGTGAGTGTAATTTGCTCAAAGTGTAATCAAGGCCTAATTCATGTACATTTTGCATCTCTTCAACAATTATCTGTATTGTTGAAGCTGGAAGTAGGAGCTGCCCTTGCAGTTTTAGATAGAACAAGCAAACATTCCTAAGAAATGTTTCATCGAAATTCAGTGGCAATTCAGTACCTTCTTCTGTTGCACCACCATCTACAGTCTGGGAAGCCTCTTCACAACCACTGGCAGAGCACTGGGGTGCGATTTCTCTGTAAATAACATTTATGTCATTCACTGAACATTGTGGATGTTTCCTAGACAAGTGAGCAGTAAATGATGACTTCAAAGTAAATGTGCTTTGACAACCGGCCACTGGACATGTCACAGATCTTCCCTCCACTAAATGTCTTTTTAAGTGTACAAGAAGTTCCTGCGCGGTCTGAAATCGGTCAGAACACAGCGACATGGCGCAAATAAAATTTGATACAATGGCTGTGCCAGTGTTAGCACTAACAGACGGCGCTGGCACATTGTGCTTTCGATAGAAGTGACCCTTAAATGCTGCATATGTGCAAAATGTCTGCCTGCAATCAGTGCTCGCACACTTAAAAACACAGCGTGGTTAGTTTCTATGAATCCTACAGTGCAACACATAACCCCTCAACGTTTGCAATGTTCTGCCGCAAAAACGACAATCATGTTCAAAACTACTTTCTTATCTAGGGCTGACTTCTAATAGTCGAGGATTCGACGATTCGATTCGGAGAGGTCTGATTCGACTATGAACCTCATAGTCGAATAGTAGGGGGTCTGTTCACATATCGCGTCTTTTGCGCGCTCAAGTTGGTTATTTCAAAATAGGCGCGCCGCGCGCGGTATGCAACCAAGCAGCAGCAGCAGCAGCAGCTCACTACATGCCTGTAACGTCTGGACCACGTCCACATTTGTTAGCATTTACGGATTTATTGGCTCACAATGGCTTCTAAAAAAATCATCAAAAGTGTGGGAGTATTTCGAGAAGGTTAAAGATGACCCAAAGAATTCGAAAGTTAAGTGCAAGTTGTGCCAGCAGCTTCTTTCATATCACACGACGACAACCAACATGGCTCATTTGAAACGGGTAAGGCTTGTTAACTTTACAAACAAACAGTTCTACCACTCTTTTGTCAATACAGACATAAACCCTATATTAGTATAATTTTTGGGGAGACGTGTGCGTATTAATGAGTAGCCTACTCTCTAGCACACACACGCAAGGTCTCTCGCGCTCTCCCTCTCTGTGCGCGCGTGTAATTAATGCTAGCACACACACACAAGGTCTCTCGCTCGCTCTCTCCATCTCTTGCGCTTATTCAACGAAACCTATAATATGTAAAATTATTCATCTGGCTTTAGAATAAAAGGTATTTGTTACACACCATGTTTTTCTTTTATTTTTTTTAGCTCTTTTGTTTGAATGGAAAAAATCAAGCTGCTATCTAAAAAAAAAAAAAAAAAAAAGGATCGACTATCAGTCGACTACGGCAAAATCTAACGAATCAGATTCGACTATGAAAATCCTTAGTCGAAAACAGCCCTATTCTTATCATCTAAGACCACAATATTTAACTGATGCTACCACATCGGTAGACTATGCAAGCAAGTCCACTTGGGAAGCTTAAAACAGACGTAAAAAAATAGCCATTAGCTACTAACAGCCAGCAGTAACTTTAAATGCAGTTACATAAATTGAACGGTTGCCCGCCTATCAATTAGTGAAATAAGTAAAGTTTATTTTTACTAAAACGTATCTTTTCGACTTAACCTGACAGTTGAGTAGACCTATGCTTCAGAGATATTTATTTAGCTGCTAGTACACTTAATTAGCTTAGCTAACTTTTTAACCTAAAATGGCGGGGAAGACAGATAATGAAAAAAAATCGACATGAAATGCAGAAACATAGGGTTTATAAACACCCACTCTTCAACTATACCTTTAACGTGAAATTACAAAAAGACAAGTCGTTTCTTTTGCCTAAATTACCCTTTCTGACGACCGTGTTTAGCATCAGCAACCAACAGGATATGGCGCTCAAACTTTCTGATGTGGGTGACGCTGAAGCACACCACTGAACAGACGGTGAATGGGCGGAGCTGCGTTTGAACCAAAACAATTTGACATATTTGCTCGCAAAGTCTTTGTAAAGTAAATTTTCCTACGTAGCAAGGCTAAAAAAAACATTGTTTACTTACCGATAAGATTATCGTTGTGTTGTATGAGAAATCCATGAGAAATTCCAATGGGTTCAAACAAAGTAAAAGTCCTCTTCCAGATCTATTTGACTGGTTCCAGAGCTGCATTTTCCATTCGCGATCTCATCATCGCTTATTCACTAATACCTGTGTTAACTAGGCCTAAAGCTTCCCTGACATAATGGCAATAGCCACTATACACTTAGTCCTCTTAGGCGACATTTGACTGTCTATGAGCTGAATGATAGCATCTTCAATCACCTAGGCAATTTTGGCCTAGTAAAAAAAAATGGTAGCCTATGAGAATAGGCTGTTATTTCATCATTATGGTCTTGCAATTTAAACAGCACCACATTGTTTTTAAATTTACAGTTTTATTTTCTTAAAACAATAGAAATACATAATTTCTACATACAAATCTGGTTTTGTTAACATACTCTTCCTGTAAAATCTACAGCTATATTTGATCTAACGGTCAACACTAAAATCTTTTCAAATAAACAACTTTGCATTGTATTTTCATTTAAAGTTTTTTTATGTTGTGATTTTACAACTTTTTGGTGTTAATTCTACGGTCATTTTTTACAGTGTAGCCCTTTATAGTCACTTAGTCACAAGTACCAGCAAAATTGGCCATTGACCTGTCCATACAAACATATATGACAAGGGGGTTGACAGGACAGGAAGACAGGGAATTGAGGAAAAAGAAATACAGCATGACATGAGGAGAGGTGAGGAGAAAAAGGCAACCCGCAGACTATGCTCCTGTGAGGAGTACAGTTTGGGAACAAGAAAAAAAACACCTCAGCAACATTAGCACATAATCAGTATACTCTACAACATGAACAAGACTTGCAACAGGGTTGGGGATTGGGGGATGGGGGTAGCCCAGCACAGGCAAGCAGCCATCCGGTCCTGCAGCCATTCTCGGTGCTGGTCACAGACCCGCCTGCCAGACTGGAGGTACAAAGCCGCGAAGGTGAGGGATGGGGTATCGGGCAGATGATTGCATATCTGTATATATGTGTAAGAGTTCATGTGTGTGTAGGCCAAGGCCAGTGCTGGTTGAGGGGTGCCGAAACAGATAAGACTGGGATTGTTTGGTCTTGAGGCGAGTAGCCGCATTCTAATTTACACGGCTATTCTCCTGGTCCATGTTGGTCTCCGAAACGATCCATTTGCTTTTGCAAATCTGTGAGCTTCTCCATGATGTTATCCGTATTGTGGTTCATAGACCCAGTCTGAGTGCAGACAGCTCTGCCCACTGCTTCAATCATGACAGGCAGCCTTGTGAGGCTTTGGACAGCTGTCACCGTCTTCTTAATTCCTCAAATAAACCAGAGCAATGCCTACTCCAATCAGCAGAAGACCTGTTATCATGGTACCCGATAGGCAGATATCTTCAACATCCTCCACGGAAAGAGCCGCCAGACACACGACCCGCCACCTTTTCCACGCGTCCATCGTGTAGCCAGCTGCGAACGTTCCGGCAGGGCAGTCAGGTTCCCCCGAACCCAAGCTTCTCGTCGAGAAGATGGTGTCAATTGCGTTGAGAGACCAGTTGATCAAATCCATGATTTCTTAGTTTGGAGAGCAGTGCTGAGAGAGTATCTCAAAGTACAAGACATTAGACTAGATGTGACGAGAGGAGCAAAGCAGGGGAGGTAAGGGGAGGAAGAGGGTGAGAAAATGCGACCGCCTTCGTTGAGAGCCAAGAGAGAATTAGTATTTGTGTTAGTAATTCTTGTCTATCTTTTCTTAATTAAATTTATTCCTGTGCTGATAATATAAAAGAGATTCTATAAGTTAACAATCTCACCAATCTTTCAGATAAATCAGCTGCCACCCTCCAGTTTACATTAGGTCTAAATGATTGAACTGCCCCCTGTTGGGAGTGTTCTTATACTGCCAAGGTAAATTACCTTGACTGGTGCCCCAAACTAGAGAAGGGGTGGCCATCTGATGTACTCATAACCACACTTTAAGTGAGTATATACTTGTGTGTGTGCGCTGTGCCCAGCAGGAATGTCTACTTTATCACCTCCCACTTCTCTTGGCCGCAGACTGTCCGGGTACCACAACAGGTAGTCTGCAACCCCATTCTGTAGTCCCAAAACGTTTAACAAATTTCACCTGTTTTCACACACATTCCAAACTTTATATATTTTCTGCTAAACTCTACACAAAAACTATGGTTTTACTACTTTCATTTCTTGAGTACAGTAAAAGCTTCCAGGAAATCCAGGAGCTCCTAAATTATTTAACTGGAAGATCAGTGGCACCACCTGTGAGGAATGAAGATGACAACTTGGTTGGCTTTCGTATTAATACAGGAAAGACTTGGAGGGATGTTTGGTAGAGCAGAGCAGATGGATATCGTCGCTGTCCGATGAAAACCGCGTATGTCCATTTTGCCGATTTTGAGATTTTTCGACAGATAGAATGTCCGGGTTCATTTCCGTATACAGTGTGCGTCACATGTCTAAATGACCAATGAAAAGTTGTGAAATCATGTCATCTGATTTTCACGTATATCCATTTGGTGTCAAAGCTGTCAATCACGCCGCGTATCTCCCGCCCTGTGGAGGCGTCTCGCAGGTCTAAGCATCTCTGGAAGCTCAGGATTGTATAGCCGAATAACTCTGTGAGGTAAAGTATAAGCAAATGTTTGTTTTTGACAACACTGTTCAAGTTTATTATATATTCGCAATATATTCACAACTGTTATTTACCGGTAAATGGTCTAGAGGAAGTAATTGTCACTGTTTATTGTGGAGATGTTAACGCACGGGTCTGTTAACAATAGCCTACTTTTAAGGTAGTCTAATATTTTTCTGACTAATAAATTACTGACACAGTAAAGGGTAGATTTAAATAAAGAATAACGAATAAAGAATAATGAATTTTAAATAAAGAAAAGCTAAATTCAAATAAAGAAAAAACTAAATTTAAATAAAGAAAAATTACATTTAAATAAAAAAAAAAACGAAAATTGAATGAAGAAAAAAACGAAAATTAAATAAAGAAAAAAACGAAATTTAAATAAAGAAAAACAAAATTAAGTTAAATTAAAAACGAGATTAATTTAGATTGATAACATAAAAAGGCTAATACATGTTGGGTCGGTGTACTTTTTCGTTCATTTCGGAATGAAAGATGAAATGTAAAAAAAAAGGGGGCAGCTTGTTTTTTTGTTTAAAAGAACAAAACAGAAATGGCTGTATTTTTTGTAGGCTACATAGCATAGCCTACTTTGTTATTGTTTTAGTATCATAATGATTAATGAATGCACGCACAATTATCCGTGAACATGATTTGAAGCCTTTCAACTTGTGTGTGCAAAATTCAGAATTAAATAAATGTGCAGCAATTTGTACAAATAGAGTCTGTAGGTCTATACTGTTGTAGCCATTAAATGAGCGCATTTAGTTTCATATTTGTTAAAATATTATGGTTTTTTTTTCTTCCATTTTTGTTGATTTATGAAAAGTGAACAGCAGGAGTAATAGGATGCACAATTTGAGACATGGAGTGTCAGACATGATTTTGACCACTTCATTAAGTTTTATTTTGTGGAAAACCTTTCTTTAAAGTGAATTTCGTTTTCTATAAATTGTATCTTAATTTTAATTCATTTTTCAACAACCAATTGCCTGGAGTGGATTTAATAAATAAGAAGAAAATATATAGCAATATAATCATGAGGCGCCCGCGTGGTCACATTGCACGTTAACTGGAGCGCATCTCATCCTAACTTAACAGTGTATGCCTCACACAGACATGAGAAAGACATCGAATGCACAAAGCTTGAAAAGTCTTTAAACGAAATAATTCAAAACGAAAAGAAAAAGGCTACTCTCTGATTATGTATGATTATATGAGTGTATTGATTCATTGTGCCTTCATATTTTGCAAGAGACATTTAATAAACTCAGCGTATTTAATAAAATGAGACGTAGGCTATTTAATAAACTGAATGTATTTAATAAACTGAGCGTAGCCTATTCATCTGTCAATATGAAACGCGACTTGGCCATTCTAATTAATGATCGGAAGAACGCGTATCGACCACCGTTACTGTAAAATATGCACGTATGTCCATTTAAACTCGATTTTGGTCAAATGTGGATTATATCATTACACTGGCAATTATATGGTTACATTTAAAGATACCGTACCAAGTATGACAACGCTACGTTCAACTGCTTTTGAATTACCTTGTTTTTTTCACTTCCTGAAAAGTAACCGTTTTGGACATACGTGAGTTTCATCGGGCAGCGACGATATGCTGCATTCATCCTCCAGAAACAGTGTTTCCCAGGCAGCAAAATGTATCGGCTGCAGCAGTACCTCACTCAGAAAAAGACCCAGCTTCAGAGTGTTTCAGCGGAACCTGCTTTATCAGCATCTGCCTCTCATCCTCTAGGTTTGTTGACAGTACAGTTGAGTATAAGGTCAAATTGAAATATGTAAATGTGGGATGATATATGATTTGCATCTTTGCTTTTATGCGGATGATGAAAAATTGGAGAGAATGATACTTTCTATATCCCCATCCAATTTCACAGGCCAACTGAGTAAGAAAACCTCACACAAACAAAAAACAAAATTCATGAAGGATGAATTAAATTGATCAAAAGTTACAGTAAAGGCATTTATAATGTTATAAAAGTTTCTTTTTCAAATTTAAGCTGTTCTTTTGAACTTTCTATTCATCAAAGAATCCTGAAAAAAAATGTACACAACTGTTTTCGACATTGATAATAGTAATAATGAATGTTTTTGAGCATCAAATCCTCATATTAGAATGATTTATGAAGGATCATGTGACACTGAAGACTGGAGTAATGATGCGGAAAATTCAGCTTTGATCACAGGAATAAATTACATTTAGTTAGGGAAAGTTAGGCATTTTTATTGCCAATCTGCAAAAAAAAATTCTTACCAATAGCTTTTTTTACCATGTGTTCCTATAGGTGTCCAGTAACACCTCCCAATTTATCCACGGCCAAATCCTCGGGGAAAAGCCTGGAGAGGCAATCAAAGTTGGGGTGTCCAGGGGGCCTGGGTAAAAATAATGATTTTCTTTTAACCAAAATTAGCTTTTGAGATGTCTAACTAGGGGTTTTTAGGGGTGCTGAATCTATCCCAGCCATTAGTTGTGAGTAAAAATGACAAAAATCATAATTTCCCATTATTCCCTTAAAAGTGCATCTGTCCATCATAAAAATGCATCTGTCCATCATGAAAGTGCATCTATCCATCATAAAAATGCATCTATCCATCATTAAAGTGCATCTGTCCATCATAAAAGGCATCTATCCATCATTAAAGTTTATCTATCCATCATACATGTGCATCTATTCATCATAACATGCATCTATCCATCATAAAAGTGCATCTATCCATCATAAAAGTGCATCTGTTCATCATAAAAATGCATCTATCCATCATAAAAATGCATCTATCCATCATAAAAGTGCATCTATCCATCATACAAATGCATCTATCCATCATTAAAGTGCATCTGTCCATCATAAAAATGCATCTATCCATCATTAAAGTGCATCTGTCCATCATAAAAGTGCATCTATCCATCATGAAAGTGCATCTATTCATCATGAAAGCGCATCTATCCATCATAAAAGTGCATCTGTCCATCATAAAAGTGCATCTATTCATCATAAATGTGCATCTGTCTGTCCATCATAAAAGTGCATCTATCCATCATAAAAGCGCATCTGTCCATCATAAAAGTGCATCTATTCATCATAAATGTGCATCTGTCTGTCCATCATAAAAGTGCATCTATCCATCATAAAAGTGCATCTATCCATCATAAAAGCGCATCTATCCATCATAAAAGTGCATCTGTCCATCATAAAAGTGCATCTATCCATCATAAAAGTGCAAACTATCCATCATAAAAGTGCATCTGTCCATCATAAATGTGCATCTGTCCATCATAAAAGTGGATCTGTCCATCATAAAAGTGCATCTATCATCATAAAAGTGCATCTATCCATCATAAAAGCGCATCTATCCATCATTAAAGTGCATCTATCATCATAAAAGCGCATCTATCCATCATAAAAATGCATCTATCCATCATTAAAGTGCATCCATCCATCATAAAAGTGCATCTATCCATCATAAAAGTGCATCTATCCATCATAAATGTGCATCTATCCATCATAAAAGTGCATCTGTTTATCATAAAAATGCATCTATCCATCATAACATGCATCTATCCATCATAAAAGTGCATCTATTCATCATAAAAGCGCATCTATCCATCATAAAAGTGCATCTGTCCATCATAAAAGTGCATCTTTTCATCATAAATGTGCATCTGTCCATCATAAAAGTGCATCTATGCATAATAAATGTGCATCTATCCATCATAAAATTGCATCTGTCCATCATAAAAGTGCATCTATCCATCAAAAAAGTGCATCTATCCATCATAAAAGTGCATCTATCCATCATAAATGCGTATCTGTCCATCATAAAAGTGCATCTATCCATCATAAAAGTGCATCTATCCATCATAAAAGCACATCTACTCATTTTTAACAAAGTTAAATTATCTTCACTATGCTTTCAGGTTCAGAAGTTGTTGGAGTCCCATTCTTTTCCCATTCTTTTCAAAACACATCTGTTTTGATACATGATGCTGTAGATTACTCATGTAATGTAGTACTCATGTAATGGTAATGCATTAACATACCACACCTCTAATATTATAAAGAGTCTTGACATGTGTTCTATGGGTTTGTATGCATTTACATTACTACTTAACACATTTACTAAGGGACAGCACTACAGGGTATTAGAATGACATTATATTTTTCTGTGTTAGGGAGGCGTAAACCACCAGCAACACTCTTAACAGTCAGACGGTCTTCCTTTCGGAGTCACATGCTGAGCCTACTCGGTAAAAAGTGACCGGAGGCCTAAAAATGAAACTTCCTCCATCCCAGTAAAACCAATGCAATTTATTTTTGTTCTATAATATTTATTCTTTTTAATTTTGCATTTTGAGAGAATTTGATTGAATTTATTAATATTTATGCAATATTCATGGTCTTTTTGCCATTGAAATTAATATTTTTTTTTATATATTTTAATTAATTTTTTTTTAAAAAAATTATGCAGTATTTTAGTTTTATATAGAGTCTAGGCCTTCAAAAAAAATATTTTAAGCAGATTAGCACCATCTGGTGGGAGTATGGAGAGAAAGAGTAGGACCATGGTGTAACCACTAGATGGCTCTCTATGGAGAGGCATGTGAATTCCCCAGCTGTTTATGGACACATTTACTTCTTTTTTTTCCCCGGTGGACTTGAATACATATTTAAACAATCTCCAAATGTATTTCTTATCAAGTTTTAGATATATATATATTTTAGAAATATTGTTTTTGTGTTTTGTCAATTTCCCATTCATTTCCTATAGGGGTCATTTTTGACCGAAGACCAAAAACGTCACTATTTTTTTTACGATCACTTAGCATGCTCGGATCATGACCTCATTTTTTGTGTTCACATTCCCAATGCCATAAAAGTCACCAAGTTTCGTAACATTCCGATGAAGCTGTGATTTTTAAAAATTCAAAACAGATTTTTAGTAATAAAAATTTATTGGTGTGTATGTGTATAAAAGTGTGTTTGTGTGTGTGTGGGTGTGTCTGTTTTGCACTCTTGATGTTGTAGAGTGTCACCCCTTTACTGCTGTGTACTTTTTTTTAGCATTGTGGCCGATTTGTTGATTGTACACACAAATATTCGGAGAATTTTTTTGTTTTTTTTGTCAATTTCCCATTCATTTCCTATGGGTCGGTCATTTTTGACCGAAAGACCAAAATCGTCACTATTTTTTTTTACGACCACTTAGCATGCTCGGATCATGACCTCAATTTTTTTTGTATTCACATACATAATGCCATAAAAGTCACCAAGTTTCATAACATTCCGATGAAGCTGTGATTTTTAGAAATTCAAGACAGAAATTTTTCCGGTCATTAATGACCGAGGACCGTCTGAGGGTTAAAACCAGACTGGCCTGATGAATATAGTTCTACTGCATCTCCACATCCAGGTTAGTATATGGACGTGTACACATGCTGACTCTACAGTAAGGATATGCCTGTTTCCGATCAGTGTTATTGTTTTTCACCAATTCCCTTCACTCCAGTTAGGGTTCCTTTGCCAGTACCTCCAGAGTTGCTTAAATTGGGGTTATCGACAAGCAAGACCACATCGCCTTTGATGTCAGTGCAGGTAACCATGCTCTGTCAATGTAAGGACTTAATGTAACATACTTTAACTTAATAAAATTTAATTTAAAACAGATTTAACATATTTAACAAATGTAATGCTCATCTATGACTAATTTCAACCATGTCATCCTGCAGCCCTCCTCCCAGTGACCTCTGGACAGTCTATAGCCTCTAATCCTCCCTCAGGCCCCCCTGCAGCTGCTGTCCAGTCGGGACTCCTTGCAGCCTCTACTCCGCCCACAGCTCTCCCTGCAGCCTCTGCTGGGTACCCCTCAACTCAATGGGAGGAGAAGCCAGCACTTTCACCACTGCCAGGCTATAAGCAGGATGTAAGCCAATGGAACTGCTCTCACCAGCAGAGAATCTGGATGAAAACAGAAATGGAAGCCTTCAGAGCAAATCCATCAAAGAAGCACATCAGGGAGCACTGTCGCATTAGGGTCCCACACCCCAAGAGCTGCTGGAGAGAGTGGAGAGCATTCTCCAAAGATTCTATTTAGAATGCGATCCTGATGGTGGGCCACTGTTCAAACCATCCATGTTGAAGGTTTGGAGGATTCAGCAAGTCCACATCCTCAGAGGCTGCCTCAGTGACCCAGAGATTGAAGAGGGGATCCTCTATAGGCATGGTGGAACGGTCCAGCTAAACCATGTGAAGGGGGAGGCGGCAGCTGTACCCATGTGGATCCCTGTGAGAGGCACCTCTCAGCAGGAGGGATTCTATTTCCATCAGGCGAGATGGGTCACAGGCACTCAGATATCCACAGAACTTTTCCAGGCACAAGGCATGATTGGAGTGGCTCGCTGGAATTTCCAGCGCCTTGTGGACCTGAAGCTGCCTGGAGTGAAGCTGCCTGAAGTTTTTGATCCTGTGCTGATCATGGAACTGAACAAGCTCTCAGAAGTCGTGACAGGCCAGGCCAAGTACCCTGCCTTACTTGTCTCACAGACAGACACCAGAGAAAGGTTTGGACTGCAGTATGTGGAGCCTGGTTATCGTCCTGTCCCCCTGGACTGGGACAAACACAAGTCCCAGAAGGTACCTGTTGCAGGGGAGGGAGAGCATCAGTCCTCACAGCCGTCTGCTCTCAGTGAGATCTTCCCACCTGATGACACACCTGAGGAGGTGAGGGAGGAACACTTTGCTCAGGTAAACTTGACCCAATCACTAAAATACAAAATCTAACTATGTAATTACTGATTGTAATCCAAATGAATTACCCTATGCTCCAGGATGACATCTTCGGTGTGGCTTCTCCTGGTTTACAAACAATGATCCACCCTGCACAGCCCACCAATGTAAAAGGTAATTTCAGCTCACATCTTCTTTTATTTTAAAATGTTACCCTATTTACCTGTAGTGTCTCGCCTTAAAGAAAAATATATAACAAGTGAAAAGTGAAAACCCACTTTAAATGTGAATGTAGCCATCCTAAACACATGTTCTTGCTTGTTTAATTTCCAGACAACACTGCAACAACTCTCACAGGAGGAGAGGGATGAACTACTACATATGGTGGTAACACGCATGCCAGGGGTTATTCTAGACATTATGGACCAAAGGCGAGTGACACCAGGAGAAAACATCCAACACAGAGGACAGCCAACATGGCAGCATCACAAAATAAATGCTGCAGTCAGGATCCAGAGCAGTGTCTCAGCAAGAGTGCTCATATGGAACTCTATTGTTTGGATGAGGGCATCCTACGCTTGGCTCGAAAGACCTGGAATGCACATACTCTGCATGTCGTCAATTCACCGTCTGGCAACATGGGCGACTAGGAACCGGAAACAGGGTGGTAATACCAAGCTGCTGCATCTGGCGCATAGAGAAATACCCAGACCCATTTTTGAACTATGTTGGTTACAAAGAAGCCCAATTTAGGTGGAAAGTAAAGAGGTGTTCATAAAAAACAACCATTTCTATTAGAAAGACTAATAATTAACAAAAAAAAATTTTAATTTACAAAAAAAAAAAAAACTTTTTTTTTACACGTTTTATAATTTGCATGTGTAGTATTTATTTTTACAATAGTTAATGTTATAAGTATTTATAATACAATTTATAATAATAAAAATGCTGAAGTGACAAATACTTCAGGACTTCTCTCATTTCTACCTGCTCAGGTAGTTGAAGTCATGTCCTATATGGGGAGAAAAAAAAGGGAAGAATTACAACCAGAATCTCCCAAACCAGTCCTCAGTCCTGTATGACAGAGACATCTATAACAAGGTCATACATTAGCAGAAATCTGAAGTATAAAAAGGTGTCATTTCATCAGTAATTCATTACATTTATATATAGCGCTTTTCTGGACACTCAAAGTGCTTTACATAGAAGGGGGGAATCTCCTCAACCACCACCAATGTGCAGCATCCACTTGGATGATGCGATGACAGCCATATTGCGCCAGAACGCTCACCACACACCAGCTTACTGGTGGAGAGGAGACAGAGTGATGAAGCCAATCAGTATATGGGGATGATTAGGAGGCCATGATGGACAGAGGCTACTGGGCAAATTTGGCCAGGATGCCGGGGTTACACACCCTACTCTTTCGAAAGACATCCTGGGATTTTTTGTGACCACAGAGAGTCAGGGCCTCGGTTTAACGTCTCATCCGAAGGACGGTGCTATTTTGACAGTATAGTGTCCCCATCACTATACTGGGGTGTTAGGACCCACACAGACCACAGGGTGAGCACCCCCTGCTGGCCTCTCTAACACCTCTACCAGCAGCAACCTGGTTTTCTCAGGAGGTCTCCCATCCAGGTACTAACCAGGCTCAGCCCTGCTTAGCTTCAGTGGGCAACCAGTCTTGGGCTACAGGGTGATATGGCTGCTGGCTGCAGTAAAGTAACATCTGGCAGATGCAACTGAATGAAATTAACTAGCAGTGGCATATAATTCACAAATTATGAGATTAGAAGAAAAGTGCATCTTGACATTACAGACAAAGATTTGTAAACTTGACATCTTTGTCTTTTGTTGTATGACTCGTAATCAAACTCCTTGTGACCAATCAGATGTGACAGTAGGCAGGTTGTCCACATACCTGTCCTCTGCAGATTTGTGCCTGGGCCAGTTCAGCTGTTGGTGGGGGCACAACTCCAGTAAGTAGACCAAGAGTCCGTGGGTTGTCTCGTCTGATAATTCTTCTTCTTGGGAGTCCTCCAGAGGATTTCAAACGTTCCCCCAAAATTTGGCGCTGCAGCTGAGGGATGTAGCTGTAGTCTTTGGCAACTTTTACCATGTGGACACGATAACGTTTAGACTTTTTGCTGTATATCCTTTTTTGTCTGAAAGACAAGAAATGTAACATTAGTTGACAGTTACAACTTACTGTGTGGTTTTCCATTCAGTGAGATCGGCACCCCATTCTCAGTCTTTTCCAGTGAACTCAAAATTCCCCAGGCAACCAAACCATAAAAAAATATTTTATGTATGACTTACGAAACTTCGCCTCTCTGGTTGATGTGTACTGGTCGGTGGTTGTAGTCCAGTGCACTGAGGAGGGTCCTTGCTTCATAGACTGGAGGAGCGAAGGCAAATGTCAAAAATGTATCTAAATCCTTCAGCCATCGTTTGTTGAGCACGATTTTTGAGAGTGCCTCATGTGCTGCAGAACGTGACAGCATGCAGTCTTTGGCACTGCGCACCGCATCCAGTGGCTGATGTTGACATTTACCAAGGGCCCATTCATGCACGCCACAGACATGGTGAAGGACCCCTCGCCACATACCCTAAAATAAAATATAAATTTTGAGTATAATTACAAATGCTGTGTGACAGACATGAACATCCACCACCTACAGGAGCTAACCACTGTAGTAGACTGTTCATTTCTGGCAATACTTTATCGGTGTTAATTTCACATAAGCACAGCAAATAGTTTGAGATCCATGAGACACTTTACATGCTGAATGGCAAGACCTTCCTGCACTGTGTGCAGTGATTATAAACAAAATCAATTGGTGGCCATTATACTCACCATGAACTCCTCTCGATTGTCCGCCATCTGGCAACAAAACCAAAAATGATTCACAATGTCCTTCATCCAGACAAGTATGGCTGACTGACCAGATACCATCCCAGCCTGTGAACAAATAACAAAAGAAAAACTATTAGCAATGTCATTACCTTAAAAAATGTACCGAAGTTATTTTATGTCTACTTGTTTTCACTCTTACTGCATGAAGTTTCTTGGTCAGGTTTTTCGCTGCGTGCCAGATGTCCAAGGAATGGATTACACCTCATGTGCCCTTGTATCTCCCTTTCTCCGGATCTGCAAATTAAAACATACGCACAAGCACACACTAACTGCTCCCATTCTTATCTCCACATGTCTGGATTTCTATTGTCTTTCCCACTACAGTACTCCTCTTTTTACTGTAGATACAGTGGTATTGCATTTTCTAATCTCATCAATTTTCTCAAAGTCACAGTTGTACTAAGCATTCAATGCAGCAGTCATAGTAAATATTTTTTTGAAAATAAAAATGTTTAATCTATACTCACTCATCAGTGATGAAATCTGCATATGTGCATCTGTGACAATCTCTGTGATGTTTAGTTCTCCCAGAAGCTGGTCAAATGTCTATATCAAGGCATGCTTCTCCATGACCACACTGTTCAGGTTGGTTTGTCATTTGTCAACTGTAACTACACTGATGTCCTTGGAGTCATGCTCCATGGTTGTGTAGGTGGAATACTGGGCGGAGTGACCTATAGAAAAAATGTGTCATCATACTCTGAAGTATACAGGTGATTAACCTGTTTAGTGAACACACAGTACAGAGACATTCAGTGAGACATTCATGCTAAACACAAAGCAAGTATGAGTACATAAACAATGAGACGATGTACAATAAAACAAGAGGATTTATAGCGGTAATAGTGTTATGTCTACTTTTACACATATACCTCTCTTCCAAAGCCCTCAAAGCTTGATCCTCAGCCAGTGGTCCAACTCCTACTAGAAAATTGTCACTATTGACATAACGATTACATATCAAATGTAATGCATGTGTACAGCATGGCGACATACAATCCAGCTGTACAATGAAATGACAGGAGCAAAACAATTGTGTGCATTTCATGTAACTAGATAGTACTGATTTTACTGACGGTTAGACAACTTGTTTAGTTTTATTGTTTTTTAGATTGTCTATAGTGTAGGACCTGGGTGAATCATGGGGGTTAATATGAACAAGAATCATGATTCCTTCATTCTGAAACGCAAAGAACACGTTGTTGCTAAGTTTCCTAAAACTCGCAATCAGTTAGGCTGAAGCGCTTCCTCCCATTCATACGAGACCACCACATTCTAGTGTCAGATCCAGGAATCCCTGCGATCTGACAGAACGCCTCCTCGTATGGTCTCAGCACTTACTGCGCTCGCTGAGAGCTGCGCATGTGCCAGTCCACCTGAACGACGGCCCGGACAGACTGTCCAGGGACAACGTTCCCCTGGGGGAATGGTCCCTGCACCCCCAAACAGTCCAGTTGCTATGGCACCTTTTCGGCAAAGCGGAAGTCGACCTTTTTGCATCAAAAAACAACGCTCACTGCCCTATGTTCTTTTCAAAGAACAAGGACGCGCTGGCCCAAATTTGGCCCAGCCGCCCACTTTATGCTTTCCCTCCGGTCTCACTGTTGCCACAGATAATCAAGAGAATCAGGGAAACGCGCCACTCGATGCTCCTTATAGCCCCGCGATGGGAGAACCAAATCTGGTTCCCGGAGCTGACGCGGCTGTCACGCACAGCCCCTTGGCTGATTCCGGTGAGGAGAGATCTCCTCTCTCAAGCCCGCGGGTCAATCTGGCATCCTCATCCAGAGCACTGGTCTCTGCACGTATGGTTAATCAACGGATACCCGTTGTCCTGCCAGAAGGAGTTATGAACACGATCACGCAGTCTAGAGCTCCCTCTACGAGACGGCTCTACGCATCTAAATGATCTGTGTTCTCCAAATGTGTGCCGACAGAAATGTGGACCCACGAACATGTGGGGTCTCGTGGTTGCTTGGCTTCCTTCAAGATCTGTTGGATAAGGGCAGGTCCCCCTTCCGCGCTTAAAGTATATGTGGCGGCCATTGCAGCGTTCGCTGAGTCGACGCGCGGCCAGTCAATAGGAAGGAACAAGCTTGTCATCCGCTTCCTTAGAGGAGCCAGGAGGATGAATCCCCGCGACCCCCGTCGGTTCCTATGTGGGATCTTTCTTTGGTCCTAGAGGCCCTGAAAGCATACCCCTTTGAACCGCTAGATTCCGTGGATCTAAAGTACCTCTCGCTCAAAAACGTTTTTCTAACAGCTCTTTCATCAGTCAAACGTGTGGGGGATTTACACACGCTATCCGTTAGCGGTGCGTGTCTTGAGTTTGGACCAAATGACTCTAAAGTCATCCTCAAGCCAAGACATGGCTATGTCCCTAAGGTGATTGGCACACCCTTCAGAGCGCAGGTCATTTCTCTTTCGGCTCTGCCAGCATCCGATAGTGAGAGCGATGTTAATCTCCTCTGCCCTGTCAGGGCGCTGAGGGTTTACATTACGCGCTCCGCCCTTTCAGGCGCTCGGAGCAGCTTTTTGTTTCGTTTGGAGGGCGCACCAAGGGTCTCGCCGCCTCGAAACAGTCTGTCCAGATGGATAGTGGACGCTATATGCTTAGGCGTCTAAAGGTCTGCAATGCCCTTTGGGCATCAGGGCTCATTCCACTAGAGGCGTTGCCTCGTCGTGGGCCTGGTCCAGCCGGGATTTCCATTCATGACATTTGTGAGGCGGCGGGCTGGGCCTCCCCGTCCACATTTGTTAGGTTTTATAACCTGGAAGTACCTGCCTTGCAGGCTAGACTACTGTCAGTATGAGTGGGGTGTACGTTCTGCCCAGATCTGATCGTGCGTAGATTACTCTCACGTGACTTTAGCTCTCCTGGTTGAGCTGCACTATATGGGTTGATATGCTTTATATAGACCGGCAACGCTGCTCTGTATTCCCTATGGGTGCTTATGTACATGTGCTCTCTAGAAGAGGGAACCAGTATTGCGTAACCTGCTGCTCGCGCCACAAGCGACTTTCGCTTCAGTCGATGAAAACCAGGGAAGCAGCCTCCGAGCCGTACTTTTATACGCTAAGCCACACCCTTTCTGGAGGGCCGTGACGCGTAGAGGGCACGACATCATGCGAGGCTCAGTGGTAGGCTGCTGCACTGCTGTAAAGATTCTGGGGATCTAATCCATGGGGAATTTGCATATCATAATAAATAATTGGTAATTAATAATTATTCATACATGTTTGGATTAGATCAGTCTTACATGTTAATAAATTTAATCTCCCTCTAAGGGAGAATCTGTCATTTTACCTACATGCATACATGTGAATCTTTTCATTTTAAGACAAGTTGATTGCCGTTAATTACACAGATCACGTCTTACAAAGTAGGCAAAATTAATTTAGCTCAATTGTCAGAATAATATTGTGGGGTTTCCCCAATATCATCTTACTTTAAAGGATTGCAGGAAACGCAATTCTCTGGCCAGAAGAATTGGGCTTCCTGCCCCATAATGAGTACTCTTTAAAATATTATTGAAATAATTCATTCGTAAAGCTTGTAGCATAAGATCTTTTGGCACTTAAGAGACTTGAGAATGAGCAAAGAGAATGAATCAATCAGTCACGTGAATATCATGATTTAATAAAGGCATGTCTACTTATATATTTACTACGTTACACGGGATATATATATATATATATATATATATATATATATATATATGTATTTACAAACACAGACATAGACAATACAATAAAACATCAATGAACGAGTGAGTGTGTGAGATATAGAGATAGGGATAAATTACACCCGTGAGAGTGAGTAAGAGAGAGAGAGAAAGGGGTTTAGAGAGAGAGAACATTGGCATACTTCCTCCTAAGACATTCACCTTTTCTGATTACAACACGAAACATCATCTTAATGCTCCTTATGAGCTCTTTAAACAGATTATACTTGCACAAGTTATGGGTCTCGCTGTGTTGCTGCATTCCTGAAGGCCTGTCCCGGCCGCGTGCGTGAGCGAAGTCCTTTGTGTGTGTAAGCGTCACGTGGTGTTTCTGGGCGCTCGTGTTGCGCGGCGGTTTCAAGTCTTTGAGTAACATTACCAATGAAAGTAGCTCGGCTACGTTTGTTTCACTTCGTGGAAGTAAACAGAGTCGACTATGGAAAACAAAACTTTGCCTTACTAAGAAAAGATCTAAAGATCGGATCGGGTCTCCGAAGGAGACCACGAGATTGGGTTACATGGTGCAGCCTGGTGAAGAAGCGCGTGTCTCGGTTCCGCGCGTCACTTGCGCGCTTTCCTCCTTTCAGAGCGAGCGCGCGCGTTTAAAAGTCCTTGGTAGGTGGATTTGCTGAAGAGATATGCCACGCAGTGTTCCTTTCCTTCGTCGAGGGGAATTAAACACGGAGGCTTATCTAGACTGAAAAACCCAAACTAAACTAGAAACACATAAAAGAAAGGCGAAAAGCTCGCCTAGAGACGAGACGTTACATTCTGACACCAGGACGAGCACGTAAGAGAATGGGCGGAGCTGCGCTCCTACATTTATCACCTTAGCGAAATCCCTCCCCTTCCTGTTCACTGGGCCAATCGGGGAATGGATGTTGCACGCGGGAATGGTGGTTTATTGTCCTTTGTTTGGGAGAACGTGCCCCTCGTGGTACAGGGGTGTGTTCAAAGAGGGTGTATAGTTTAACAGTTTGAATCTTCAATGGCGGTAAAACATATTAAAAATACACTTTACTTTATATCTCTGTGCATATTCAGATAGCCCGTTCCATGAGCATTTTAGAGGTGTCAAAAACATCAAATGAAAGTCAAAGGAAAAATACAGAGGTATTTAAAATGCATAAAGAAGGTATTTCTAATGTCTATTTATGCCGCGGCCAAACAAAGATATTTCACTGTGACATGGGGGAAAACACATACATTTAACAACATGTATTTAATGGTTTTTATGTCTTTAAACAACAGAAATGTCCGTCTCTTTGTTCAGAGACATTCTGCAACATTCCGATCAGTCATAAAACCTCGTAACAGGAAACCAAACTCGAACAATGTTAGCTTGGTTTGGGGGGAAGCTTCATGGTACGTGTGTGTGTGGTGGAATGTGTGTGTGTTTGTGTGGGTTTTTCCAAACTCCAGTCTCTTTAAAGACATTGGGCTTTTAGTTATTCAGTCAATGATTCATCCAAATACCCTACACTGCGTTGACAAAAAATACAAAATTAAGGATAATTTTTGGCTTCATATCTCGAGAAAAGATTACTTTACCCTTAGCGTAAGCAACTTACGCAATACTCGTTCCCTCTTCTAGAGAGAACCGAGGTTACATTATGTAACAGAGTACGTTTTACTGTAGTATTACTACAATTTAATTGTAGTAAAACCATGGTATCAAAACCATTTTTTACTAACCAAAAGTTTTACTATAGTAAAACCATGGTTAATTTTCATAAGGGCAGCGAGGAACATCAGTGACGCAAATCGTCATTCACGTGTGAATCGCCTTGGATTTGTGTGTGTCTTTTTGAGACTTTCCTGGCAGCGCTCTCCTCCTACACCGATCAGTCGTAGTCTTTAGCCAATCAGATTTAAGCTTATCAATCAACCAATCATAATCAGGTGAGGGCGTGCCTACCTGCATGTTACGTCCTCAGCTATGACCACAGTAAATTCATGGCTGAGCAGAGGTATGTGCAGTTGATCGGTTCACACAGAGAGATGAACCGATCAACTGCACATACCTCTGCTCAGCCATGAATGACAATGACGATTTGCACATTCAAGGATAAACTCATTTATTCAAAGATTTAAACATTCAAAGATTTTTGTGCACAATTGTATATCTGCAAATTGTGTTTTGGATTTGTGAAGTGTATTTTATGAATATCTAGTTTTATTTTGCGCATGAGAATTGCATTTTGTGGTGGGTTTTTTCACGCATGTGAATTTGGTTTCATGCATGTGAAATTGGCTATGCATGAGTGAATCATGGTTTTTTGCGTGAATTATTAACGAGACTGATCTGGCAGAGACAGATATATTGCAATAAGCAGAACTTTTTTTATTTATGTATTTTTATTCAACAATTGCACAGTTTACAGAAACGTTCATCTCCATTATACAAATAACACATTGTGCAGTTTCCAGCATTGTGGGTGTTTTAACATACACAAAACATAAACAAAAGACTCACATCATCACATTTTCCCAGGGGAAGTACGGATTTACAAAAATATAATAAATTGTTTACACACATTCACAGTTTTTGTTGCCTTTTGATTAAGAGAATACTTAATTGTGTTGACATATTGCTTGACCTCATTGTTAAAAGCAATAAAAGATGTTTTGGAATGCGCAAACTTACATTTATGGATGTAAAATTTTGCCAAGAGAATAATGAGATTAATAATGAAAGTTTCATTAGGCCTAGTCTTAGTTCTGTTGAGGTCATAAAGGCCAAAAAGAACATCCTTCCAATACAACTTGAAGTCTTTCTCAATTTTTTCTGCAACAAAATTACAAATATCAGACCAGAAACTTTGGACTTATAATTTGCAATAGCGACACATGCTGACCTTGGTGAAAGATTGCTGAGATTATTACTACATTGGACATTTGGGAATGTCAAGAAATGTATTTTGCAGTTAATAATAACACATTACCTATTGTTGCACTATTTTTTGTTTTGAATAATCTGGCTCATGTTTAATTATTGCTCATTTTATAAAAGTTAAATAATAGTTTTTACTGTGGTACTAAAAAAAGCATCAAACAAAAATGAAAAAATGGCTTGTTATTGAAAAAAGTTCCCGACCCCTCACCTCTGGCTTTGATATTTTAATCCGTGAATCGGACTTTTATTTTGGCATGATGATATGACGTCATAAGGCGGCGCCGCGCTCCTCCTGCAATTCGCAGAAGAAAGGTTTGTGTTTTTAACTGTTTAAATAGATGTGTAAGCCATTCGGTATATATATGTTTTTATATACAAAAGATGTAAATGAATTGTTTTGCTTTATCTAACGCGAATGAACGTCATTTTTGTGAGCAAAGCCTCACAACACTAGTAACAGAAAAGATGAGAAGTGCAAGTGATGAGAGCTTTCCAGCATGGAAGAAAAACAATGTAACTCCGGTGAAAGTGGAACTGAGTTAAAAACAACAAAAATTGTGCCGTTATAATTTACAATCAAATATTTATTGTCTATTATTTACAAGGAATATTGCACACTCTTCCCACAAAAAAACATTGTTTCAAACTAGCTTTACAGAAATATATTATGTTTATAATGGCTAAACTCTTTAACATCAAACAGGTTTAGGCCTGGATAATATAATGATGATTATTTATTGTGCCATTGAACAAAGTCAGTGCTTTAAACTGAACTTTAAAGGGGCTAATCATGATAATTAGAGATCATTAACTCTAATGACTACTGAACTATGGAGTTTATTGAGACTCACCCAGAGATTTAGTTTGGATTTATTTATTTTTCTGTTCATTTTCCTCATGTTGTACGACAGAGTGTCCAAACACACAGGAACAACTCCTGGTGAAGCAACTGCGATCCATCCACATTACATACTGTTATAAAGATGGCGTTTATTAAAGAAGAGAGTGAAGACATGAAGATTGAAGAAATACTCATAGTGAAACTTGAAGATACTGAGGAACAAACAGGTTGGTTTCATTCTCAAAGCTGAACTCATTAGTTTTATCACCATTATATTTATGAGGTGGTTCTTGGGAAAGTTTTCTATCCTATAAGGGGTCCCTGGCCCCAAAAACTTTGAGAACCTCTGATTATGCAACAGTATCAGATGAGTTTAACTTTACTTTTGTTATCCAGAACATTACGTTTAGTATGTACACTACCGTTCAAAAGTTTGGGGTCAATACGATGTTTTTTTCTTTTTTTTTAAGAAATACTTTTCTTCAGAAAGGATGCATTAAAATTATCAAAAGTGACAGTAAAGACATTTATAAGAATGCAAAATAATTCTTTTTTAATTAAATGCTTTTCTCTTGAACTTTCAAAGAATCATGAAAAAAAACATCACGGTTTGCACAAAAATATGAAGCAGCACAATTGTTTTCAACTGTGATAATAATCATAAATGTTTCTTGAGCATCAAATAGTCATATTAGAATGATTTCTGAAGGATCATGTGACACTGAAGTAATGATGATCACAGGAATAAATTACACTTTACTATATATTCACATAGAAAACAGCTTTTACATTGAAATAATATTTCACAATATTACTGGGTTTGTTTTGTATTTTTATTCAAATAAATGCAGCCTTGGTGAGCAGAAGAGACTTCTTTTAAAAACACAAAAAATCTTACCGACCCCAAACCTTTGAACAGCAGTGTACATATCATCTTAATATTATTAAAACGCTGTACAGAAGATTAAAATAACTTTTTATTTTTTAAAATTCATTACCATTCATAAAAGACTTGCCACCACAGACACTAATGTTAAGATACAAAAAAACTAAATAGATATTTATGAAAAACTTAAGCAATTCTTATAAATATGAAACTACTAGGGCTGTATTCAACCAAAGAAAATCTTGGTCGACTGAAGTCCTGAAATTTTCGACTAAAAATCGACTAAAATCGACTAAAAATGACGTTAGAAAAAAAAAACGTTAAATTAATTAGCTGTGCACTGTGCGCAGTACTTGTTGTCCGCCTAAATAAATTATAAATAAACATAGAAAACTAGTAGGCTATTTGCAGTATATTAAATCGTTTTTGACCTAATTATTTTGCACTGAAATGAGTCTGACACACGAGTCTGTCGGCTCTGACAGCGCTGCATCACCTGCACCTGCGCAATATCATAGCCTATGATTTCCGAAAATAGTAGGCTACTATGTTGTCAACTAGTGATATCATCACAAGAACTGTTGAGGAATATGAAACATGATTTAGACAATTATTTTGGTCATATGTTATAATAATAAGTTATAACTGTCAGACACTATCATTTCAGCCGCTCTGCATGTCCTCGCACCGAGCTAGGCTGAACATGAGCTCAGCTTCGCGGCTGAGACACGAATAGACTATTAACTTAAAGCTCTTACTCTTAATAAACAAAAAAGGCACGTCCACTTTAATAAAAAATAATATTTATTAAACAAACCAGAGCAAGAGCAGAAACGAAATAAAGTGCATAACTGAAAAATAAACATCTTAGGCTCAAAACTAACACTCAGTCGGGCACAGCGCAATTGCGCATATAGGCTCCAAATAAAAAATAAAAAGTTAGGTTATCACACTAAAACATTGAAATGTGCACATTCTGATATGTTCATAGCCTACTCAAAACAGAAAGCGCAAGCTAACGCAGATAAGTGAGCTTACCACTTTTAGATGATATGTCATGTTTGTCGTCGAGCTTTGGAAAACTGTTGCTTGCAAACTTTGCATTCGACCTTTTTCCCGTTATCAATTTTAACAAAATGCTACCACACTGAGTACTGACAATTAAACGCTCTCAAAATTAAATAAATAGTACTCAGAATCAAAGCTTCTATAGCCTAGCCTACTTATCGTTCTCTCTTGGTTTGGGCTAATCCAAAAAAGGTGAAAACAAGGGGGGTGTTCTGAAGACAGACTGTTACCTGTGAAACAAGGGTACTCTGAAGGGTACTTCCGGTCATCTTCAGAACACAAATTAAGATATTTTTAATGAAATCTCAGAGTGTTCCTCCATTGACAGTCCATGCAACTATCACTTTGACGCTTCAAAAAGAGATCTTGAAACTAATTCATATGAATTGTGCAATTTTTTTCTGACAAGACACAGTCTTTTTACATGATTGAATTTAGGCTTTTTTCATAATAAACACTCATCAACTCACACATCAGTTGTGGTAAACGGAAGGTCAAGCATGTTTGCTTGACGTGTGAGAACCAATGAGGTTCATTGGGGTGTTACTCACTACGTTTGAGCTTCCGCAAGAACCAATGAGGTTCATTCCCATGTGTTACGCAGCACGTTTGAGCTTTGTTCTCGCGCGTCAGCTTCTGTTTACGTTTGCTGATCTATGTTTAGATGTGAATATATGTTCATCATATAAAGCATATATAATCGGGTCCCTTCGGAAAATTTTGACTAAATCATTCGATTCATATGGATTAGTTTTACAATCGCTTAGAATTTTTCGAATCGACAAAATGGTAGTTGCATAGACTATCAATAGAGGGACAAAAATCTTTCAGATTTAATTTAAAATATCTTCATTTGTGTTTTGAAGATCAACAAAAGTCTTACAACATAAGGGTAAGTAATTGATGACGATTGTTTCCTTTTTTGGTGAACTAACCCTTTAAATCAGTGACCCGCTCGATTCATTCAACAACGCTGCTGTGTGCTCCTTGAATATGCAACGATTCTGATATGGCTTTGTTTGGAACTATTTTCTTTTAACAATATTGTGTCTAAAATGTAAGTCTATTAATATAAATTTCTTGTTTACTGAACTGTTGTATTGCCACTTCATTTAAGTATCACTTAAATTGTATCTCCCCCATATAAAGTATCAGTGCCAAAACAGTGAAAACTAATGATAATGTGTCTCTATAGTTAAGAGTATACAAGGAGAAAAGCATAGGACTTAATACTGAGCCCTGTATCACTTAATTTCTTCATTTAGGCCTAAGCAAGCAAAGTTTAAGTGGTCCAAAAGATAGAACCTAAACCATGCAAATGCTCTCCATAAGAATATCAAGGTCTATGTTGGTCAATGTTTTTATAATAGATCTATTTTTATTGCTTTTGTGGGGGATTAACTTTTATTTTATTTATTTTTTTCACTTTAGACCTGATGTCACTAAAAGAGGAGAGTGAAGAACTGAATGAAATGGAAGAGAAAAATCAGAATGAGAAACATCATGATTTCATGACTGGAGAAAAATCCGCAAAGACTGAAAAGACTTCCTCACGAAAAAGTGCTCAGAAGACCGAATCTAACAGCTACTTTACCTGCTTCCAGTGTGGAAGGAGTTTAAATTCCAAACAAAACCTTGAAGTCCACATGAGAGTTCACACTGGAGAGAAGCCTTACACATGCCTTCAGTGTGGAAAGAGTTTCACTCAAAACCAAAACCTTAAAGCCCACATGAGAATTCACACTGGAGAGAAGCCTTACAATTGCACTCAATGTGGACAGTTTTTTACACATAAAGGAAACCTAAATGCCCACATGAGAATTCATACTGGAGAAAACCCTTTCACCTGCAATGTGTGTTGGAAGAGCTTTTCACGAAAAGAAAGTCTTAATACTCACATGAACATTCACACTGGAGAGAAGCCTTGCATATGTGCTCAGTGTGGAAAGAGATTCAGTTGTAAAGAAACCCTTCAATGCCACATGAGGATTCACTCAGGAGAGTATTGTTTTATATGTCCTCAATGTGGAAAGAGTTTCAGTCATAAAAGAAGCCTAAACACTCACATTAAACTTCACACTGGTGAGAAGCCTTTCATCTGCCCTCATTGTGGAAAGAGTTTCACGCTTAAAGGAAATCTTCAGACTCACATGAGGCTTCACACTGGAGAGAAGCCTTTCAAATGTCTTCAATGCGAGAAGAGTTTCACATATCAAAGAGACCTGAAAAGTCATTTGCAAACTCACAAAATTGTGGAATTCTGAATGTTATGAGGCTTTGAGACTTTTCTTCTTCATATATACATAACACTACTACTGCCTCTAATTTCTATTGTATAGAGGCGTCATTCCATTCATTTTTTGCTTCCTCTGAATCAAAATATTAGTTACATTTTTGTCTCGCTCTGAAATAGCACAATGCAAACTAGGGCTGTCACTTTAGGGGCTTTCGCACCTGATAGTTCTAGGTGGTTCCCCTAGGAACGTTTTCTGGTTGCATTTGCACCGCCAGTAGGAACTCTGAAGTGACATAAGCCAAGCATGTTGTTGTGACTTTTATTTTGACGGCGCAGCGGACCTTTATATGGCACAGAGAAAGCCAGAGCCTGAGCTCCAAGTGCTCGCATTTTCCATGGTCATTAGTTGCAAGCACAGTAAACTTCACAATAATAATTGGGAATGTGCTAATTAGACTGGAGTGAGAACATAGACGTCCTTTTGTAATTATTTAATTTGATGGGTTAACAGCCCTATTCGTTTGGGTCACATGACGTCACTGTACCTTTGCGCCGCCATCTTTACGACCGACGTCTCAGTAATGCCTGCAATATGTTGTGCAGTTGGCTGCAACAACAGCCGAAAGAGGAACCCTGTACTGGTATTTTATTCTATACCAAAAGAAAAGGATAGAAGAAGAAGTGGTTAGCTGTCATTCGAAGAGATCATCACTGCATGTCTAATATTGTATCATGTCTCATCTTTCTGTGCGCACACACCCGACCCGACGCGTGCAGTCATAGACCCCTATACAGCGCTCAAGTAATGAATTGAGCTCTGTTTCGTGTCTGAATGGACAAATACACACAAAATTATGTTTAAATGTCCGTTTTGGAGAGTATTCACGTACAATATGTCAGTTATGTCTTAAACAGAATTGTCATCCAGTCTCTTGGTAACGTTAGAGAGAGCAAGAGACTAGGAAAACAAACAAGCATGCAAATGGAAATTATCGCGGCTGGAAAAATTATCAAGCTCTTTTTTTTTATCGTGCGATTAATTGATTTATTGACTATCGCGACAGGCCTAATCCAGATTTATGACAGCTAGCCGTGAGCCGTGGCTAACAGCTGGCAAGCTACTAGCTGTTAGACACTTACCTAGCTAACAACTCGCTACCTAGTCAGAGCAAACTACCACCAAAATCCTACATTTGATTTTTTTTAAATACCTACATTTCCTATGATTAAATATAAATCCTTGGTAGCCAGGTGCCGCACTTTTACTTATTTTACCCATCCAGCCACAGCATATTGATATGCATCTGTATCTTGAAAGCCTTCAAGCGATCCCCAAATAAAGAGACTAAAATAAAAAAAATCTCCAGGTATCTCTGTCTCTCTCTCATTCAAATGGGCAGTTTGGGCAGCGAGATTGGTCGTAAATATGGTGCCGTTCTATTTGGTAGTGACGTAGGTGGCATCTATGAATAGTGTCTTATTATTATAACTGAATTTATTTATCAAATGTAAGAATTTGACATGAAAGATGATGTCAAATAACAATAATATTTATAAAAATAACAGTCTGGGGTAATTATCACAAATTTGAAGATTTAATTATGTAAAATCTGAAAATATTGCTTCAGAATATATATATATATATATATATATTTACACCACCAAAAAATCCCTCCCTCTCGTTCATGGTATAGGACCCAAGTCCTGTATAATTAAGCTTTAATAACACAACTAATACCGTAACCCATCCCCATTTGTAACCCAAATCCAATTGAAGTCTAAAACTATTGGATCAAACTATTAGAGTCACTCTATCTGCCATAACCAATCGCTAACGTTTGGTCGTGACGTATGTCTTTTGAACCCCGTGGGGAGGATGGCCACCAACAAAACTAAGCAAAGATTCTTCTTGCTCCGGCTTTAACTTAATGTTTAGCAGCATTGCCACAACGGACCGAATGGCTTCGCTCGCATCTTTCTCCGCTGCCATTAATGAACTACAACTAAAAAGAACGCACGAGTTGACATCAACGTCATCGTGCTAAGCCACTGCCTCTGTTCGCTGATTGGCCCGGTAAAAAATTGTTCGGAGAAAACCAAAGTCTACAGCAGAATCCCAGACGTAGTACTGAAGGAAAATAAAAATTGAGCGGAAGTACGTAGGAGGGGGGCTACATTAAGTCTGTATCCAACTGAGCACAATTTTGGACTAAAAGCATCAAGGGATGTAAAATAAAAACAAAACACAGAAAGACGTAAACAGTCAACAGGTTATTATAATATTTCCCATTTCAGGACTAGCACAAATAACTTATTCTCTGTACAGTGGCGAAATCTGCAGGATGATGGACACGGAGGTTGGTGGTTTTGTTCCTTTCACTGTTGATCGGCAAGTCCTGCAGACTGGGGTGATTTTCTCTAAATCAAAAAAACTCCCATACTGGCGAGCTTATTTTTGAGTGTGGGTAGAGAAGACTCTGTCTTATCAGAGGCATGATTTTGCATGGCAGTAAGTAGGTGTGCGCTGCGTCTTCTGCTTAATAACTAATGGCAGCGTTAAGGTGCAAAACCACCACCTATTATACTTTTTGAAGTCAACCAGATTTGTTTGTGTCATATTATCATATGAGTACTATTCATTTAAAGTATTACGGTTGTCGCCAATACCAGTATATTGTCACACCCTTAATGCAAATGAAAGCTTATAAATAAACGGACATAATCTTTACATAAATACTGAACATTGCACTACATTGTTATGTTTATCTTTAGTAAGAGATGAAAAATATATATTCAAGAATATTTTTGATTTTACTGTACTGACGCTGTTGTATTAGAACTGAACTAAACTGGACGATGCTATAATTTTTTGCAGCATTGCCTTTTAGATTAAATGAACAAATTTAATATTTGATGATCTTTCAACGGAATTAAATCAACACTAAACTGACTTCAGCTGAACAACAGCCGAAATGCATAACTTTTCTGTTATCACTGTAAAGCTGCTTTGAAATCTGTGTTGTATAAAGCGCTGTATAAGTGAATGTACATGTAAACATGCTTTCAATTTGAACTTGAATATGGCTATCTTTGGGGCTAGTTCCAGCTGCCCATTGAGTAATAGCGTAAAATTTTAAAAATGCTTTACGTCAAGCGCTACAATAGTCATTATTTCGTTTTTCTTCGTTTCTGATGTCGCAATACATCATCCATTCATGAAATCATGTAACATACTCTACCTTGTCTGTGGACATCGTTCATTCTAAAGCCGGTGCTGGATGAACAGCGAGTGTGCGTGCGACGGTAGGCTAAATTATTTACGACAGCGGTAATGGACAATTTAGTTTCCAACCAGTAGGGCGACCGAAGAGGAAAAGTTCCATGGTGTTGCTTTAAATATGAACAAAAACATACACATTTTCACTTTTCTTATTTCTCAAAAAAAGAAAAAAGACCAATCTTGGTAGAAAAAGCTAAAAGGATAAAAAAAAACTAATACATCATAACAATGTTATGTTTCGAGCCTCTTTATAGAAGTAAACATGTAACACTTCACTGAAGCAAAAACAAGACGTCATAAAGATCATAATAAACTAGGATTTACTTATCCTATAAACCTGCATAACAAAGACCGTTGTTCCCTGAGAAAATGAACTTGGAAAAATGAACTAGAAAACTGTCTGACACCATCACGCCTTTAGTGCACTCGAGATATGTCGTCACACTTTACTGAAGTTTCAGATTGCTGTTCAGAAAAAGTATCATATTCACATTTTTTGCTTTAAGACGATTACGCCTCTGGCTGATTATTTCTCCGGCCTTAGAGAAGAGTCTCTCTGCTGGAACAGACGTTGCAACAGTTCCGAGGTATTTTTTCGCAAACTTTGTTCAGCAGTGGAAATGTGGTTTCATTTTTTTTTTCACCCAATCAAAGGGTCCTCACTCCTTGGGATCACCTTTTCCTCCATGTATCTTCTCATTTCAATATATGCATCTGTGTTTGCTCTGAAAAGCCACAACCCGCCTGTCAAACTCCCGCCATAATCCCTTGGATGATGAACACTCAGCAGGTGACCCTTGTGTCACAGTTGATGCAGTCGCAGCAGCTTCATGTCTGGTTGACTGTGTTTCAGCGCAAGCCAGGGCTTGCATCTCTTGATGATCCGTGATTTAATCATTTCCACATTTGCAGAATCACAGAGCACAATGTTTCTGAAGCGAACGTCCAAAAAGGTGCTGACTGCAAGAGTGTGGCTGCGTTCAATGTTTTGGAACTGATGTGGGACCATTCTCCATCACTTAGGCACATGTTGTTTTTCCCAAAAAGACAAAGTGCAGTTGTGATGGCTTGTTGTTGTTCATACAGTCTGTCAATCATGTACAACACTGAGTTGCATCTAGTATCCACTGCTTGGATTAGTTTAGGCTGTGGCAAGTTCAACTGATTTTGTACTTCTGTTAGTTTGTCAGTCGCTCTGGTGCTGTTGTGTAAGAACCGAACAATAGCACTGCATTTCTCCAAGATGGACTCAAGACTTGTGTCAGCCTTAATGGAGTCCTTCACAATGAGGTTAAGTGTGTGAGAGAAACAAGGAATATGTTTCCAACCAGTCTTACACACAGCAGAGACCTTATTGGCTCCACTGTCTGTAACAACTGCATGAACCTTACTGGTGATGCCCCCATTCATCAGTTATTTTTGTGAGGAGTTCAGATAT